>ADNK01002211.1:0-22500 GCA_000320545.1 Bigelowiella natans CCMP2755
ACTAACCCTAACCCTAACCCTAACCCTAACCCTAACCCTAACCCTAACCCTAACCCTAACCCTAACCCTAACCCTAACCCTAACCCTAACCCTAACCCTAACCCTAACCCTAACCCTAACCCTAACCCTGACCCCTATCCTGACCCTCATCCTGACCCTCAACCTGACCCTCATCCTGACCCTCATCCTGACCCTCATCCTGAACCTTTTTGCGGTCCCCACTTTGGCCGTGATGATGACCCTGATCCTGATTCTTGTCGCGGTCCTCACTTTGGCCGTGATTTCAACCCTGATCCTGACCCTTGTCGCAGCCCTAACCTGTTCTCCTCGTCTCACTCCTGGTCCCAATGCTGATCCCGGTGCTCATCCCAACCCTCACCCCAACCCTGGTCCAAACTCCTCACCAAAAACCGTGACTCTGACCCTCATCCCAGCCCTGACCCAAAACCCTCACCACTTTCCGTGACTTTGGCCCTTTCTTTTGCCCTGAAAAAAACCCTGGTCGATTTTTGCGACAAGTTTTCCTCACTTTGACTCTCACTTTGATCGTCACTTTGGTCGTCACTTTGGTCGTGGCCCAGGAGAAAACCCTGGTTTGCCACTTGACACGTTGTCAGGCTCAATGCAGTTTGTGCAAATTGTGTTTTTTGCTTGTGGGGAAGACAGGGGTTTGCGGCATTGCACGTCTTCATTGGCAATGTGCATCAGGTTTGACACGTGTCTTGCAGTTGCAATGCGTGTGTGATGTGCGATCGTCATGGTCGTCGTTGTGGGTTGCTGTGATGCGCATGACTGCGAGGGAAAGTCACGTTGATTGCATTTTGGTCAAAAGTGTCACGCTCATTGGCCTGCGCAAAGATGGTGAATCACCAACAGACAAGCTGCGGCCGGCAAAATTGCGCAATGGCGATCGTCATGCACAGCCCAAAACGCATGTTGATGTGAGACAAAAAGCGTTGCACGGTCTCAAAATCTCATTGCTTGACAAAAACTTCCACAATTGAGAAACAAAGGACCAAAATGACTACAATCAATGTGGTTCACTGCCTCCCTCGCAAATCAAGAATCACTTTTGAGCTGGAGCACACATTTTCGATCCGACAAGCTTCATGTTTGAACGTGATCGAGTCATGGAGGCAGCACGCCTGAGCACAACATGTCCCACAGACACAAAAATTCACTACACACTCATTTCTACGGATTGTCAGTCGTTACCTGTCTTCAAGGTCGTCAGCCACAGACTTTATTTGCACACGTTTGTTGATGACACCATCCACTCCAGTCTGCCACATGGTTCATCATCTCAAATTGTGAAACGCTTCATGATCATGATGACCACACCCCCTTTGCATGTGACAATCGCATTTAATCACAACCTTCCAGAAAGTTTTTGAGTCTTTTGAATCACTTTTTCCCACAGATTTCGATGTCTCTTTACGAACGCCAATCTTGAAATGACACATGGCAATGAGTGTAATTTCTAAGAATGTTCTCTTGTAATTTAAACAACTAATCTACAACCACAAAAAATCGAAGATGTCATTAAACGTTTCATAAACTATGATATAAAATTTAAATACAATTCTCAAAAAACATCACCTCATTGAATCGAATGCTATACTTGTGTAGATGTCCTATGTACACGGTAGCAGGTCAGACTATCGGCATTCAGTGTTTCACGTAGAATTAGGGAAGAAACTAGACCATAGACCTATCATATGCTTTGGGGTTCTTTTGATACATGTCTGAGCTTGAGGACCAATCTTTTTTAAAAAATTGTAGAATTGAGGATGGCGAAGGTTTATTAACTGCAACTTACTATAACATGGTGGTTGCTACACTCATACTCATATATATATATATATATATATATATATATATATATATATGTATAATATCTGAATTTCATATTTATGATTAATTAGCAAGATTATTACATGTGGAAATTCATGCTTGAATCGATGTTTATGATCCTGACTCATGTAGTCTCCGTAGCCTTCTCTCTGATGAATCATTTCACGTGGAACATCGGCTGTAGCTCACAACTAGAACAATCATAATGAATTCTGATATTTGATTGAGTTTGAGAGGTACCATTTTGGCAATATTTTTGAGCTTATTTCCTCTCCATGTTGACCTCATATTGCTTAGTAGGTGATAAAAAGAATACCAACATTAATTGTTAGAGATATAGCTTGCGTCAATTTTATTCACCCATACTTTTGATCGAGTCACATTTATGACAAATTTATCTTACTGCCTCTATAAATATCCTCCATCATCATTATTATCATCATCATACTTCATGACCAGAAGCTACACTAGGAAGGAGAATGATAACGAAATTCGAAGATCTCTTATTACCTAAGTCGGCCATATTCGGTCCGTATTCTCCTTTGATTTTCCTGATATATAACAACGAGGAATTCATTTACCTTGTTTGAAATTGCATTACCACTTTCATTGTATTCGGTAGTCTTTTACATGCAAAGTTCCACGATATAAATTTAAAAGCGGTGTATAAAAAGCGGTGTATGTTGCAGAACTGATCGAGAACTTGTTCAAAATCAGAAGGTTTCCAATGATTGAGACAATTTCGCTACAACACTATGTATATTGAATTTCCTTTTTTCTGATCCGATTGTTTTTTCAGCTAGTATTACGTATCCTAGCACGGCTCTGTTAAAAGTTCTCGAGAGAAACGTTTGCCTCTCTAATCATACACACAAACACAGAAAACATAGAGAGAGAAGTAATTCAATGTATCCATGCACATATTGATATATATATATATATATATATATATATATATATATATATTTATATGTGTGTGTGTGTGTGTGTGTGTGTGTGTGTGTGTATGCGTGTGTGGTGTTTATTTCGTGGAAGGCAATCATTTCCTCACATAGACTTTAATAGCATTCTTCCATCCGCCTCTCCCTACCTACTACTCTCTTTTTCTCATTTTTTATTCGGCAATTATTTTATAAATATACCTAATAATATCCCTACCTACTACTCTCTTTTTCTCATTTTCTATTCGCGCATTATTTTATTATATACCTTGCTTTTGCAAAGGTTCCATTCCGTATACTCTACCCGCTCCCTCTTTTCTCTATGAAAACACATTAGTAATAAAGATAAGATTGTATGACAGCGTACAGTCCTCTTTAAATTGTTGTTATGAATTAGTCTATTATTCTCTTAAAGGGGACCCAGAACTCCTCTTTAAATTGTTGTTATGAATTAGTCTATTCTCTGAAAGGGAATTCGGAACCTTAAGTCTTTCGATTTCACTAGCATGAAGGGAAGTCTTTGGGCGAGATTCAATTAAATCTCTGGCAATTCAAGTTGGAAAAACAACGAATAACATAAATGAACTGTGTGATGATGATAAATACAACACAACGAAAAAAACATAAATGAAATATGTGATGATAAATACAAAACAACGAAAAACATACTGCCGTGATGATGAATACAGTAAACAGCCCCACCACACTTACCTTGTCTTTGTCAAAGTCTCATGAGAGGGCGACGCACTGAAGCGGTGAATGCCTGAGTTATAGATGAGGATGAGAATGCTGATGATTCATTCATGTGGCTTGCTGCTGAATATACGATGGATGGATGGATGTAGTAGCAGTAGTAGTAGTAGTAGTAGTAGTAGTAGTAGCAGTAGTAGTAGGTGTGAATCACGAATCACGAATTTCATATCGCAGAGAAGAAACAGCATTAATAACGCCCAAGTAGTAGAAACGGCTCGAAGTTGCAATGGTACAGAAGTAGCAATGATGGATATTTATTGAGTGTGAGGATAGCAGACACTGAAGCGAGCTATTATTTCATACGTTGGCTACGGGTAACTTCAACTGGGGCAGTATATATCTGAAGAGATGATGAAGCAGAGGAAGAATATGACGAGAGAGACAACAATGACAAATAAGATTAGGCAGTACGACTCTAACTATTAAAATATGGAGGATGTGTAAATGTTACTAACGTCGTTTGTCACTCACTGCCTTGTGTTCGTTGATTATGCACATTTTTCTATATAGCTACATGTATTATTATACTGGCCAAAGACTGGCATATGTGGTGGCTATCCAAAATCTAATATGAGACCTCTCTCTTCGCTGTAGTGGAATCCACGTAGTTATTGATTTCGACGACGCCCTCCTTCTGATGTAATGACATGTGTAACTACCACCTTCTCACTTTTTTTCAACACAAAAAATATCACTACAAAGATTTTGAATCGCAACAAAATCTCCTTGATAGATGAATAAAAACGTACCATATAACTCGGAGGTTCTATAACTGCTTCCATCTGGATATTCTTCTTGGTTGCTAGTATTGACTGGAATGAAGGATTGTGACGGTATCTCTGAGGTTGCCCGAGATATTCTCTTCCATCGTTTTTGAAGTTGTACCTGAAGAGAAGTGCTTCTCGTAAATACTCATGGTCTTGCAGGAAGGTGTTAGGGGAATATAATCCCTTTAAATGTTAAAAATCAAACAGAAAATAACCTCCATTCGAAAGTCTTGAGTTGATTCTGTAAAGGATGGTCTATTTCTTGCTCGAATGGCGCAGTTGGATCCACCTTCCTCCGAGGAGATGAACGCCGAAAGTGAATATTCCGCCTTGGCCTTTGCATGAAATACTTATGAGGAATTCATAACAGACGATGCATTCAACTATGTTCCTCCTAACCTTGACTGCATCTTCTGAAAAGTATTTTTTTACGTGGACAAGGGGTCGAGCGAGCGAGCGTTTCGCGTCCAGATTTGCATGAGCGAGACAATAAAATGTCAATGAATAGTGACTTGAATGCAGGCCATTTATTTGAAATATATTCTTGTCGAGATATCTGATGCAGCTACGAATTATTACAGCAGAAATAATGCTAGCGAAAATTGTTTTCACACGTGTTGTTCAGTCACGAATTGTTCTCCTGTTTGTTGTTTAGTTGGTCAAAAACATGTTATAACTATTTCTAAATACGGGAGACCTAATAATAACAATAATAATAATAATAATAATAATAATAATAATAATAATACAAGATAGATTCACCACGCCACCAACCATCGGAACTCAGAAAGGGCGCCCCCACCCCCTGAACGATGGCGGATCACATCGTAATTCATCTATCAAAACTACATTCCGAAAATTTTTTGAATTTGAAGCAAGCTCATACAATAATCTAAAGTTTGATTGTTGAACATGTAACCCCCTCACTACTTTGTTTAATACCCAACCAGCGTATTGTCCCAGTGTGCTTGTTGCATGCTATGATGGCACTGTCATCATGCGTCCCATCCCAAATTACGCAGCAGGGTTAGACATCATTTTTACTTAGCGCATATCAAAATTATGAAATTCCATCGTCAGCAAAAGCTACATAATCACAGCACTACGTCACATGCTACTTACCTCCTGCATTGAAATCCCACGCATTATTAGCTCTCGAATGTAGTCAAGGAGCATGGCATCATCATCAATCATTATCCTTGCACTACTAGGTACACAGTCACAAGCGACAAAAACTTCTGTAGCTGCGAGTTACTCAGGGATATACAGCAGCAGTAGCAGCAATTTTTTACCTCCACAACTACCTCAAGGTATAAAGGCAAAATAAATATTAGTATGATGGTGTTTTTTCTAGGAACCAGACACAGCAGTCCAATCACAACACCAATGATACAAATTCAGGTCGAAAACTCAAAGAGAAGGAACACCACGAGCAAATAGATGACACAGAGACCATTGCTGGTTCAATACCACATCAGCCTTCCTCAAAGATACTGCTATTGAGTAGGGCTATCATCTCCTCACTCTTTACAACAAGGACGACGACGACGACATCACGGTAGTCGACGAAATTTAGTTCGAATTAGTAGTAAAAGAATAATAGATAATGTAGGTAGAAAAAGTGCAGAAGTAGCGGAAGAGCAAGAAGCAAACTTCTTATATAGGACAATTCTTACGTGGTTGTAATTGCCTTTACATGTGAGAACTTGCCCATATGGAGGAGCAAAATATTAGCTCACATTTGGAATCGTATTCTACTTCCAAAAACGATAACACCTCATTTTCCTCAATATACAAGGGCAGTATTTTCACACCGTAGTACACAACTCACAATTAAGCAACCCGTTCTCTTCTTAGACTTCACATTAACTATTTATTAATATTCGTTGATTTAACAATTCACTCTTCTTCTTCTTCTTCTTCTTCTTCTTCTTCTTTTCTTCTTCTTCTCCCTCTCCTTCTCTTCCTTCTTCAATTTCCAGGAATGTTCGTGTAAATTCGGAGCTAGGACCAATGAGACAACGAGAGCCTGAGAAGAGTATACACTAATTAGTAATTATCATAAGGTAGCAGTATTTTGGTAGTGGTGAAAACTATTTGTCATTATTCTTTAGGCCCAAGGCGAGGTGTTGGTACTCTCACGAAGGAGAGAAGGAAGGAGGTAAAAATGGTCAAGATCATTAAAGAGAACGATTTACTAATCGATGAACGAATTTTAAGTAAAGGATTTTTGACGTGTAAAAATTTGAATGCCCAACTTTGAAGGAACTGTCCATGACATAAATGTACATTACGTAACATCGTGCACGACAAAGTGGATATTGACGTGTTATTATTCTGCGTGTCTGTGTGTGTGTGGGGTGTATATGCTTTTGAATTAGCTTACGGTAACTGACAGTTTACGAGGGGCTGCAGGTAGTAGACCTACAAATACATCTTTGTTGCATTCATGGTTAGTTCATATATTATTACACTAAAAAGCTTTATGGGGTATCGTCGTTGCTGCACAGACACTTGGAAGCCTTGCGTAAGAAAATCCATTCCTAGTTTTGTACATTTATTTGTTCGAACATTAAATCAATAAAGGCAACCTCAAGAAACAGAAAAATATTTAGTCTTCCCCCTCTTCCCCTTCCCCCCCCCCCTCTCTCTCTCTCTCTCTCTCTCTCTCTCTCTCTCTCTTTGTGTGTGTGTGTGTGTGATTGTGTGTGTGTGTGTTGTGTATCCGAACCCTCTTGCTGTTAAATTTCTGCACTACCACAAAGTACCACCACTCAATTCTTCCTTCTACTTCCATTAATTCGGAAATTCTTTCCTAGTAAATCGTTTCAAGGTGGAGGTGGAGGTGGTGGGTTTACACCGTGGGGAGGAGGCGGGGGAGGTAGCAAAATTTATTGCATTTATTCTTCGTCGTATAAACAAGCTGGTTCCCCGTCTAGTATTCTTATTCTTTCGAGTTGTAAATAAGTACCGTGTATTACTATTTTCCCGGTTATCACTTGGCACATTACCCTTAATTATGTTGTGTATGTAAAACGCAACTTTATTATAACGTGCATGCATCATGTCATCCTTTTCTCCCCCTTTTTTCCCAGTCAATCCAGCCGCTTCTTTCACGGAATAAGATACTTATTTGAATTCAGGTGGAGGGGGAGGGATGTACGGACCAATGATACCGCCACAACAAGACGAGAATAGGCCTGGGTAAAAACCGTATGTGTTTACTACGACACTAGAAAGAATGATTAGATATTTTTATTCCTCATCCACTCTTTATCATCCACTACGTTTAACAAGTAACTACAGTATAAAACAAAATGGAGTAAGTTACTCAATATATCTAGTTACTTCGCACATTTTTTCTTCTTTGGGGATATAGAATAAACAGAAATAGTATTGTATTAACAGGGACTGTCATGTAATATGCATCGAGTTCTATCGGCATCCGGTATTTGATGAATAATTATATTGCATTTACTAACGAATTATGATTTGAATTTTTTTTGATATTAACCGAAATCATTACTTTTAGCGACTCTATGCTTATTCTTATTCCAAGTTCAAGTATGAAGCAGGGCCTCCAGACAAGTAATTCAAAAAACTGTATTTTCTGTAGACCATGAACGATGAATAATTAAAATTATCATTTAGTATTCTTTTAGATGTATTTAGCTATTCCATTACATTGCCAATATCATTATCTTGCTGTATAGGTTCGGTCAAATAAATGGGCCCCAGGTTCGTAAAGTAAAACTCAAACACAAGAAAGTAAGTAGTGATTGAAGTGGAAGTAAACTGAGAAAAAAAATGATAATTAAGAAAAAGATTTACCAATATCTGCATCTAAAAATGTATCAATATCTGGGTATAGAATTATTTAATTTTAAATGTCGGTATATTTACGACCGAATTCTGTATCAAGTAATATGTAGTCTCTATCTAGAATAATTTTCTTCTTTTTCACTTTACTGAATAAGTTTCTCCTGTTCTGTGCAGAAGGAGTATCTGAGGGAGATTGAAGCAACTGAGACAATTGATAAGGTAAAATAGGATTGAACAACAATTTAATCACGGAATCATAAGCGTGAGAGTGTATTTAGCTGGTAAAAAGGAACATCTACAAACAAGGATAGAATAATGATAAAGATAGAATCACACTGTTATGAAAATCTATGATTTTGAAGGCTACCTTATGGCTAACTATAAAAACAAGTCTTGGAAGGGTATTGTAAAGAATACCACTGATTAAAAAATGATACACCAATGAATTCTTCAAAATCAAAATTTTTACGGATTCACTGAATTTTTTCCCTTCTTTTTTTAAAGCTCTCGCTTCTTTCTTGTTCATCAATCGAAATATTTAGGAGGTTCTAGTGAATTTCACAGCCAATGCCACTGGACCCTTGCCACCGTAAGACAAATTTTCCAGAATTATGAGTGATGATGAATAATTATTATATTATAAAATGCACAGTTATTGACACTCGTTTTAAATATGTACGTACAAGTTTTAAAAATTATTTTTATATTTGACAGGATGCATGACTTCTCTATGCTAAGGAGTAGAAAGTATCGAGAATACGTTACGAATTACTTATTAGTTATTAAATGCTAAATAAATTGCAAGTAATATTGGCTACAAAATTTTTTGTACATATCTATCACCAGCCACTTCTTGTTGAAATACTTTTTATAGGAAAATTAACGTTTTTAAACAAAAATCTCTTAGCTATTCTGAAAATATTCCCAGAACATGATGATATCTCTGTACAATCTTCATCACTTTGTTATACTTTTGGATTTATCTCACTACCATCAGATATGTTGCAATGCAGGGGAACGAAATAGTAGGTGTATCAAAAATTTTATTTTCTTTAGTAGCATAGAGCTTATGTCTAATATTAGAATTTTCCATACCTCCATAATATGAAATAAAAGCCAGAAACAGTGAGGTGAGACTAAAACTGTGGTAGTAGCAATAACTGGTGCAGTAAGTACAAATAGTACAAATGATTAAAATTTGTATCCCTGTATCCTATTTTATCATAATATAAATGTAATGTTCAATATGGATTTTACACTTATTGTTTAGTTTGCCCTTAAATAAAATTCAGGCATATATCTCACAGAATCTCAATCGAAGATTCCTCTAGTATGTTGTATATTACACCCCATCTACCAACATACAAAATGATATAGTTGATAATAGTATTTGTAAGTGATTCAAACCCTACATAATAAACGATTTATGGTAGTTTAGATTAATTTAGATCTAATAATGTATTGCATCAGTATAATATATATATATATATATATATATATATATATATATATATTTGAATACATATATGAAAACTGTCATTCGGTTCTTGATCAGTATTAATCTAGTTTAATTTTTTAACTTCAATCGATATGTTCTTCTATTTTTTCTTAAAAAACTAAATATTTTCCCTTATACATTTCGTAATAAGGTCCGTGGGATTTATGAGCGTGCATACGAAATGACACATGCACAGGTTTCACATCTAATTATTGAAATCACGCAATCTAAAGAAATTAATGCTATGAATCCGATATCAATGAAACAAATATACTGAATATTTGTTTTTTAATTGAGAATTTATTATTTTTTACTCCGTAAGGTATTTCTAATTCTACTCTACTCTTTTTCCTTTTTTTACAGTACTCGCACTCAAACAAGGTATTTGGAGGGTCAAACTATCAAACCTCGAACTCAGGTCGTCTTACTCTCTCTTTCTCTCTCTCTCTCTCTCTCTATATATATATATATATATATATATATATATATATAAGTTATTCCTGGTTTTGGTCGTAGTCTCATTGGTCTCATATCTTAGCAGTTGGTACAATATCTATCTCATTATAGCTATTCCTCTACTAGATACGAAGACAGAAGAAAATATAAGTGCGGGAGATCTTAGATGGAATCAACAGCCGGTATCCATGAAAGTTCCTGTTAAAAAATATAATATAACTAAATTTATTTTAATTTATATTAAAAAAAGATATTCATAAAATCTTTATTTTGCTTATCTAAAATATATCTTATATTGGAATTATTATTCTAATTGGTGTCCACGAATCAATTGCAATAATAAATCACATTATGGCGGTGATGGGAGGGGGTATGATTTAATATCTTACTTTTTATAGAATGCCAACTTCAATGTTTTTCCTTTTCGCTAGGCTGCCAAGAAACCTGGAAGATGGATTTTAACAACCACTCCCGAACTACCGAAAACAGAGTATGCTTTTAGATAGGCCATGGATGAAAGGAAAAAAATGTTCTTTTGATATTATATTATTATTGATTAAAAATGACCTGTAGAGTTGTAACAATCACGTATACAATTTGTTAATTGATCATGTACATATGTATCCATGTATATATGTTTACATGTATATATGTGTATATGTATATTTGCGTTTGTGTGTGTATGTGACGTGTTTGTGGCGAGTGCATGTGCACAATATGTGCGCATATTTGAGAATTGCATTGTACTTTCGCCAGCCAAACACATGCAACCACTGTCTACATGTGCTACTAAGATATTCATGCACGATACATATGATGAGCATTCAATGAAACGAAAAACATGTCCCTTCCAAACCCTTCCCTAAATTTGATTTGGATGAAATCATTCTGGTGATAAATTTTGCACATGATCATTGGAATTTGATCGAGTGAATTGGCATGATCGCATGCAGTCAGCAACGCGCAGGCGTAGCTCTTCATCAATGCAAATCAAACACAATGACGTGTGACTTTAAAAAAAATCCAACCTGTTGCTTGATCATCGATTTTTTCTTTTGCAATGTTGCCGTGCGCGCACGCATGCATCGCTAGCTGCAGCAGGCCACACACGTACACGCATGACATTTTGTGCTGCATGCATGTGGTGTGTGTGTGTGTGTGTGTGTGTGTGTGTCACAAGTTCGTCAAATAACCTGCAACGAATCGCCAGAATGTGCATTTGGATACGAAGCTTTTGCGCGCGACCAAGCGCGTCATGTGATGCAATGGACATTGGATTTGCTCGCATTTCTTTGAAATTTTTCGTGCACATCACATTTGGTCAAACGCACACACAAAAACATTCAAAATGTGGCAGCTAGAGTACAAACGCGCAGCGTGCATCCGCTACACAACGGGTGTGAATTTTCACACTTTGAGGCCTTGAAAATGGACATTTTGGTGTCAACATTTCGATCATTTTTTCAGGTTTGGCCATCGGACAAGTTCTGATGACTTTTCTTTGACTAACTGCAACTGCCTGCTGCTTCAAAGCGCGTTGCAAAGCGCTGCACTGTTCACAACCCCGTCGTTGCCGGGTTTGACGGACTTGTGGTGTGCTGTGCACATGTGTGATTGCGTCTTCATCTTTTGTCGCACATGCACGTAGCGTCGTGCTCGGGGACGTGTGCATCGATCGTGCGTGCATGCGCACGCTAGCACAGGCGTGCAGAGGCGAATGTCATGCTTGCATGCGCGAATTGCACTTGCAACACACGTGATCAATTGGCGCACATGATGGAATGAACACAATTGAGGGCTGTGCGTGCAGGATGACGATCGGATTTGCTGCTGGTGCATGATGTGCTAGATGTGCCCGCCCTGCTGCACACGTGCACATGGCTGGTGTGAGTGGTCGCAATTTTGAGGCCCATTTGTTTTGCAAAAACAGCAAAAGCGAATGATGCGATGTCGATCATGTGCGCATTCATTTCGATCAGCATTCGTCGCACATCGTCCACCGCGCCAAAATCCAACCGTGCGACCGTGCGCGCAACGCACGAAAGGTGTCGTCGATCGCGGCTAGGCGGCGCTGATGTGGATGTGACACACCTGCTGGACATGGCATGGCAGCATCTCCACGCCGATCACAACTGCATCAATCCCGGTGACGAGTGGGTTTTGAACAAACTGTGCTTTGCGCGTGCGGCCTGGTGCGCTCAATCGTTGCAATTTGACATTGGAAGCACACTGGAGCCTGTTTCTAGTGTTTGAGGTTCAAACTTGATTTTTTTTCGAATTTCAGCTTGAAAACCTCACTTTTCAACGCCTGCCAGCGGGCGAAAATTGAAAAATTCTTGCCACTTTTGAACACGCTAGCGCATTTGCATTTGCGTGCCACAAGTTTTGCAAGCTCATGAGGGTGTGCACACACTGGCTTCATGGACGTGCGAAGTTTCAGCACACGCACGCAAAAAGCACTGTGAGTGGTTTTTGCCTTTGAACCACTCACAGTTCGCGAACTGTGAGTGGTTCAAAGGCAAAATCCACTCACACAAAAGGCAAGGTCACGGGATCGAAGCTTGGTCAGGAAGCAAAAATGGTCAACAAAGTTGAAACAAAAAAAAGTCGGGTCTGAAGCAAAAATGAGAAAATTCCAAAAATCAAAAGTGCAATGTGAGGAAGAAGCAATCTCTGAGTGAACAAGACAAGGAAATGATGAGTTCAAAAAGAAGACAAAGAAGACAAGCAGCCAATGTGCAACCTGGAGCGTGCGAATCAGAGGCGGTGCACTCGGAAGGAAAACGGGTTGATCAGTTCGATCACACGACCTTCATTGTCATTGTCATGTTGCGACAATGATGATGATGATGATGATGACCGCAACGACAACCGCTCGTCGCAATGACAACCGGTTGCGTCCCAAGCGCCCCCCACCAACGGGCCGCCAAACAGGCGCCAATGTGGGCGCCAACACAACCAAACAGGCGCCAATGTGGGCGCCAATGTGATGACAACAGGCGCCCATGCGCGCCACGCTGTGTCCGCCATGACCAGGCGCGACATGCATGCATGGATCAGGATGATGTGCAACTACAAGCACACACCTGGGCGCGCGTGGGCGCGCAGATGTGTGCTCAATGACTCTCAATTGAAAATTCATGCCATTCGTTGCACACTTGATGCAGTTGTGATGCGATGACACATGCACTCCACGTTTGCAACCAATGACAACCATCTGAACCACAGCAGCTGCTGCTGATTGAACACGCTGGCAGCGCATGCGGATGACTTTGACCACGCACATGCATGCGCCGGAGGCTGCCCGTGCGCGCTGCATTGTCTGGATTGTCCCGCGGTGATGCTGCCACCAGACGCGCGCAGACATGCGTCTAGCTTGTTCGATGAGCCTTCTGGCTCACTTTGTGTCATTCATTGCCACACTTTCTGCATCGCGCATGCGCCTCGATCCCGCCAGCTCATCGATCATGCATGCTGATGTCAACTTGCACGTGACGTGAGCATCGTGTTGTGTGAGAGTGCGTGCGTTGCGATCGATGCATTGCATGTCGCATCATGTTGCCGCATCAGCTAGATTAGCCACGTTTGGTCGATCTAGAGTCCTCTAGTCCTGGCCGGTGTGCATGGCATGCCAGCATGTGGACATGAGCGCAAGAGCTTGCTGAGGCGTGTGCGCACGGGGTGTCCATTAATTGCCTTAGAACTTGATTTCTCGATCCAAGCTTGTTGCACACGAGCGCATGCGCATGCTGTGATGCAGGCTTAATTGACTGATGTGTACGACGCGTTTCGCCCTGATGATTCGGTCATCTTTTTTTGGACCTAGTGCACATGCAATGCATTTCGCAAGCTAAATGGGCTGCATGCTCATCAGCATCACAACGCACTTGCTGCTATGGCAATGATAAAGAACGACACAAGTGCAGAGCTATGGCGGAGCACCGATGTGATCGAAGCTGGTGCAGCTAGTCCATGGTTAGATTTGGACTCTACGCGTCAAGAAAGGCAGGTGATGTAGAAATATGGCAATACGACTGCCAAATGTGTGCTCCCTAAAATTTAAGACCAAGGTGTCCTTATACATCACTTTTTATTCTTACCACTCTTCGTGGCTTTGAGGTATGCTGCATATCCAATAAACACTTCCTGGACTATTCCTGGAATCAAGATATACATGGAAAATTCTCTTAGAATGCTAATTATTTTGGATAATGACTTCCAAGAACGCACGTATTTGTTGTTAATGCGCTATAATAATATAATAAAGAAAATGAAACAGGAACAAAAAATATCATCGGTGTTTTAACCTAAGAATAGGAACATCGCGTGATATATATTTTATTCATGCAAATGTATGTAGCAGCATGAATACCTGCACCTATCCGTTTTATCGTTTGGATTATTCCCTCCACATCAGGAACCACGAAATCGCTTGAAGTCACAATTTTTGATTTGCCAGTAACTACTACCGCAGAATCTGCTGCTCGTTTTCGCTTCTTCCTACCACTGGTAGTAGGTGTATCGTTGCGAAGAACTGGGCACAAATGTGCGGCGGTTGCAACTGAAAACTAAAAAAACAACGCATTCAACAATAAGAATGAACAGTATTTGGATTGACGAATACATAGTTAGGAATAAGGAGTGAGTACATCAAAGACCGATGAATACCTAAATACTACCCTTTTGTTGAAACTATAACAAACACCATTCGTACGTACGTACGTACTACTACTACTACTACTACTTGCAACCTTTCTTGGTGTTTTGGAGTCATTCTTCCATTTAGCAACAACAATACCACCGTAAGCCCCATAAATATCATAGCCTATTTCCAAGTACTTCCCCACCGATATTTGAAGATCCTTTTGTTTATTATAGATTATAGTAGTAGTAGTAGTAGTAGTAGTAGTATTAGTTGTCAATATTCATTTGCTGGCCGAAGCAGCAGCACAGACTTTCCTCCTCCTCCTCCTCCTCCTCCTCCTCCTCGCTATGTAGTAAACAAGTACAATGCTATACATATTAGCAAGCTGCTTATAGCAAGTAATTGATTATATATGAGATTAACTATGTGCCCTCAATTATATGCACGAAAAGAAAATAGTAGTAGTAGTAGTAGTAGTAGTAGTAGAGTAGTAGTAGTAGTAGTAAACCACTGCCATTGTTGGTTGTATGCTAATATTCCTCCTCTTCGTATACTTTTCGTTGATTCATAGCAATGCTATTTGTTGCGTCGTTAATCAATGAAGCAATTGACCAGCACACTCACCTTGACGAAAAAATCCACGGGATCAAAGCCTGGCAGTGCTCGTTCGAGGCACTTATTCTCCTCAACCCCATCATCATGACCTCCTCCTCCTCCTCCTTCTCTCTTTGTTTTCTTCGAGTTGTTGTTGTTGTTCTTCTTCTTCTTCCTCCCCATCATCTTGGTAATGGAGGTCAAAGATGCGATAGGACCTAATGAAATGATGTGTGAGGATATAACAATGAAAAGAGGAAGAAAGGTAGGAAAAAAAAATGGTTGTGAGGACAAGGTCGGTAGAAGAATACAAACCGAAAAACAACGATTTAGTAGTAGTGCTCTCATTATATATAATACATGTATAAATCGCAGTAAATTACTTAGAGAAAAGTATTAGTGTGTGTGTGTGTGTGTGTGTTTAGCGTATGTTGTGCTGATGCAAATGGCTGAATGTTGCTACTCTTAGCATATAAGAATTATCTGCTGCAAGTAAGTAGTAGTGCTTACTACTGCTTCATTGACCTAAAGATACTGGATCTAGCATAATGAAGATATCAAATGACTCCTATTATTACGTAGAACAAACACAAATATAAAGAAGAAGAAGAAACAGTTAGCAAAAGAAACGAGGAAGTAAGAAGGTAGAACGGCATTAGGGTTTAATAGTGCATCGTTGAAAACAAAGAAGTAGTAAATGATGTATTATCACTGTTGGTAGTGGTAGATAGTAGTAGTAGCGGAAATACTATGAATTGTGTAATATTATTACCAAGGGCGTTTTAAAGATAGTTTTCCATTCTTTAAATGAGTATGATGATGATAATGACGACGATGATGATTGAGATGGATTTCTTGTTCTTGGACCACCATCACCACCACCACCACCAACCCCATCTCCATGAATATTTTCTCCCCCAGCAGCAGCAGCAGTAGATTTAAATAAACATCTTTTCCTTAAATGATTTGACGACGCACGTGCATAAGTCGTGATACGTCTAAGGAGTTCTGATGATGGTGACTCCGATGTCCACATCTATTGAACACATATTGATGATGATGATGATGATGATGATGATGATGATACACATTGAAGAAGAGGAAGACACAAAAGAACTATCAATTCAACACATTACAACAAAATCTCAATCAGCATAAACTATTGGTTATTATATTCCTACTAATTAATAAATACCATATCCATATAGTACTAGTTACTATAGGAGGATTACTATTATCATAAGCTACTACCACTACTACTACCACTACTACTACTACTACTACTACTACTACCACCATACTAACCTTTGATTCAGGATCATCTTTTGTAATGATGTACATAGCCGCCCCTCCGCTATCTGTGGTGAGATCATTATGCGAGAAGAAGAAGCAGAAGAAGAAGAAGAAGAAGAAGAAGAAGAAGAAGGAGAATTCATTCACCATTGATTGAAAGCTTAGCGGAGACTAAAGAAAAGGAATGGTTTTGTTGTCTTTCTTCCATCTCTTCTCTTCATCCTCCTCTTATGATTATATTGAAGAGTTGTAGTATTTCTAGCAGCAGTATATATGCACTATATTATCATCTCCATCCCTACACAACAACAATAACAACAACAACAACTACTACTACTACTATTACTTCAACTACTTCAGAACAAAGATATAATGCGATACTACTACTACTACTACTACTACTACTAATAATAATAATAATAGACGATGGTACACATCCTCCTTACTACATTCCTCATCATTATGAATACACATCCAAGTTCTCAAGAATACATTGTATGAATAAACTACAACTACTATACAACATACACGCACAACAAGTGCACAAAAATATGACCTCCTCCCTTTCCACGTCGTTCCACAAATCTTTTGAATGAAACATAGACATTAAAGAATAATAATTCAGAAAACACCAACAATAATAATACAAAGGAGGTATGTGAAATGGTTGCTTTTTACTGGTCATCTACTAATCATAGACAATTCAAGTATTAGTATTAGTAGTAGTAGTAGGATGATGATGATGATGATAATGATGATGATGACAATGACAACACTCTCATATGTAGTATTGGTAGTAGTAGTAGTAGTAGTAGTAGTAGTAGCTCAATATTATACTTCTTACTTGGCAGCAGCACGTGATTTATCTTTGAGCGACATTTCATCATTCACATCCACAATCAAAGGCTCATCCTACCACCAAATGAAAAGGCGCCACATGACCGAAAACACAAACATACATATTTTCAATAGTAATCAACCTTTTTGTAACAACAACAACAACAACCCTATGATAGATTCTCAGGAATAAATATATGTGATAATACTACATAATTTCCTTATTTTATTCCTTATTGTATCATTATCCTTGATATACCATCATCATCATCATCATCATCCTACTACTACTACTACTACTACTACTACTACTACTAATACTGCTACTACTATTACTATTATAATCTTCTTCTGTCTCTCCTCCTCCTCCTCCTCCTCCTCCTCCTCCTCCTCCTCCTCCTCCCCCCCCTTAACCCTAATGCTACCTTCCATGGATGTGTGCCAAGTAAATCAAGGAATCTAGAGATAAGATAAGATAGATGAGCAGGAAGGAAAGAAAGAGAAGAAGGAAGATGAGGAAGAAGTAGATCAATTATTTGGTGGTTAGGTATCATAGGAGGATGATAATGATGATGATGCGACAAAATCAGCATATTATTTAGCAATAGTAGGCGTGAGCCATGGTAGATGTAATGGGTTGTTGATCTGAAGAAGAGTCGTAGTAAGAAGAAGGCATGGGAATTATAATGTGTATAACGATGATGATGATGGCGATTCTGCTGCTGTTGTTTGTTCTGGCTTCTAACGAGTCATCATTGATTGATATACCAACCATTATCAAATATAGTAATTGATCATAATCATGATCATCATCGTGACCATCATCATAAATAAAGAATAACCGAATAAATCCGCTAAGTGAAGATGCTGGTGATTGTAATGACGCAGATCCAGAGTTAACATAAACCTTGATGATGATGATGATTATGATAATTATGAATAATTGATTGTTAGTTGTTATTGATGAACCCGACATTCATTCATTGATGAGGAGACAACAACAAGATTATAGGAGGTAATAATAGAAGAAAACTACCACAACAACAACTACTACTACAACTTAACACATGACTTAATATGAATCACGGCACAATAACAAGAATACACCAGGAAATAATTGTTTAATCTAAAAATAGAAGTTAGCAGAAAAGATACTTAGCTTCGAGTTACTTGTTCATTTATCATCCTTTATTATTATTATTATTATTATTAATATTATCATTGTGATTATTTGCGCAGGTATGTAGCAGTTGTATGTTGTTGTTGTTGTTGTTGTTGTTGTTTACCGCTGCTACTATCAGTTCAATCGCTTCGTCGGGAAACCTGATGATGATAGATAATCAATTAAATAATAACAAATAACTACTACTACTACTACTACTACTACTACTACTACTAGTAGTAGTAGTAGTAGCAGTAATTAATAGCACATTATTCGGATTATGTTAGAAGAAGGGACTCTAAATAACTACAGACGCCTTTTATTTACATCTTTGTTAGATGTAAATTAGTTATGCTTTTAGAACAGCATTTCCTCCTTCCTTTCTTTTCTTTCACTATTACGGTCTATTCATCTTCTACTACTGTTGCTGGTACTACTACTTACTACCTTTGTAACGGTTGTAATGATGCTCGAGGTCCAATCGTTTTGGGCCTATATTTATCACCATCACAAGTAGTATTTATCATCACATATAGTAACAAAGTCATTCGAGTTGCTGTAGTAGTGCAGCAGTTGTTTCTCAACATACATGTCTAACCCATCAAGTATTGTATATTTGCAGTTGTTTCTCAACATACATGTTCCAACAAGTCATTCGAGTTGCTGTAGTAGTGCAGCAGTTGTTTCTCAACATACATGTTCCCATCAAGTATTGTATATTTGCCGACAATTCTCGATTTCTCTCTTCTTGTTTTAAGTAGTAGTCCGTTGATTGTATTGTTTGTTATTACCCTAATTGACTGCCTATTTCGTCTTCAGGTGCTGCAGCAGCTGCTTCCATCCTTATATTTATATGAGTATTATAATTTGCGCAGTAGTATTTAGGCCGAAGAACGCAAAGAAAGGGTGAAATGATGATTGCAAATGATAAAGAAATGCTTATGTTTTTAAAATGTCCTTCTCAAAAAGATAATATGTTTGCCCTTCATGTGTTAAAAAAACTTTCTTAAATACGATAAGTTGTCAAATTGTCGTAATTCAAATTTATTAAACAACAATTAGTCATTTGTTGTTGTTGTTGTTGTTGTTGTTGTTGTTGTTTTAAACCATTCCAACGAACATGCTGCTCTCGATGAGAAAAGATGCGCCGCCGCCCTACCATACAGAATCGAGGAAGAATAGTGTGTATGTGAGTAATTGTACTAGTAGAATTGTAGTAGAGAGTAGTAGTAGTAGTAGTAGTAGTAGTAGTAGCTATTTGCTATTCGTACACACACATATGTAATCATCTCTGCTACTTCTTACTTACTTACTTACTTACTACCATCTTTTTGCTATTCTGCACGCAGGGCCATAAGTTGGATGTTTGAGGGAGAAACTACGAATCTGCCAAATCACAATAACAACAAATGATTTTTCATCACCGACGATCGATTATCTATTCATTCAATAATTGATTGGCATCATCATTTAAACATATTAAATTATTTATCATTTTCATCGGTAAATAATATTATTAATACACGAAGAAAAAGCGAGAAGACATTCATTCATCCATCCATCCTACTAACCAGAGAATGGTGCTTGGGGCGAGCAATGAGATCGCGACGAAATGCTCTTGCTGGAATCTTATCATAGTTGAATAATAATGTGTAACAATAGTAATTAATAATATAAACAACAACCAACCAAACATCGTAACAACATCATCAATACTGATTAATGCTGCAATGCTTGAAAGCACACTTTTCGGGCTAATAATTATAACTGACCCCAAAGGAGGTTAGTTACTATTATAATTCGTAATTCGTATATCTTCTGTTCTTCTCTTTCTTTCTTCATTGAAACAAGTCTATTACTACTACTACTACTACTACTACTACTACTATTACTACTACGTCAACAACAAAAACAAAGCCAAGATGTTGTTGTTGTTGTTGTTGTTGTTGTTGTCAGCATATTAATGACTACCATTGAGTACTACAACAACTACTACTACCTTTGCTTTCTCCATAGCTAATACCACGCCATCATCATCTGCATAATGACCCCTATTATTTGCACACCAGTCAGGAAAACCACACAACACAGTAGTTGTAGTAGTAGTAGTCGATCAGTTATTTAGAAAGCAACAAACAGTATCAAAAGGGAGGGAGGGGAAACAACATATAATGAAGCTTTTAAATGTATAATAATATAGCTGATGGTATTGATCTATCTATCTATCTTCCTATCTATCACTATACACATGTACTACTACTACTACCATCGGTATTTATTATTGACCACCTTTGCTGCTGCTGCATTATAGCTGCTGCACTCGCTTTGGCGAGAGACTACATACACAACACATAATCAACATCATATAACATCATCATTTAATGACATATAAGGAGTCGGAGAATATGGGAAACACTTCTTCTACCTTTTACCCCCTTGACACACAAAAAACAAAATAATACAGATTATGATATTCAAATAATGACTCCTCCTCCTCCTCCTCCTCCTCCCCCCCCCCCTCTCTGGCTTAATGATATCGTAGTATATACAATTACTATTGACTTGAATGATATTGTATGTATAACTACTACTACTACTACTACAACTTGCTATCACCTCACGATGTGCCATCTCTCTGTCGTATAAAATACGCATTCGAAAGCAAAACCCTATGACGATGACGATGACGACGTTTAGTTGGTAAAATGTAGTAGTAGTGATATGCTACTGTTGGTTATTCGCTACTACTACTACTACCCCATTACAACACAAATTAAGTGGTAATAGACATGTTTTAATAGACGTCATCATCATCATCGTCATCATCATCATCATCCCTAACAATAAGACTATATCCAACAAAGAGTAGACGGACGTATTTGTACTTGTTGGTGGTTTCTCTCTCTCTCTCTCTCTCTCTCTCTCTCTCTGTGTGTGTGTGTGTGTGTGTGTGTGTATGTGTTTTGATGCTCAGGTACTCCTCCTACAAGTACAACTACTACTCTAATAGTACCAGCAAATAATACGTCGATATGATCGTGAGCCGAGGAAGATGACATATCCCTACGAGGAGGAGGAGGAGTATTAGTAGCATTAGTAGCAGAAATGAGTAGTAGGAGCAGCAGCAACACACTAACAAACGATAATAATACCAAAGTTAGTCGCAGCATGATGATTCAAATAGTAGAGACTGAATACGCTGTTAGTTTGATACAACTAGAGCCAGTCAGTGATCAACCGACCGATGACTACAATGATTGCTGCTACTACTACTACTGCTACTGCTACTACTACTCAAAAGAAAAAGAGAAGATAATACGGAAAACATCATACAGCTCAAAGAAGTAAATCAGTAGTAGTTGTTTCTAACCTATTTCTCCTCCCCTACCCCCCCCTCTCACTCTTTGAACACACGTCTGTACTACAAATAGTACAGACATTACAACAACAACAACAACTACTGCTGCTACTACTAGTACCCGAATTCATTCTGAAAAGCAGTGTGCAGCTGGATGTAAAATGCCGTTTTTATTCGCATAATAGCCATTGGATCGTCAGGCCAACTAACCAGCACGTTGAGAAGAAGAACAAAAACAACAAGAAGAGAAAAATAGAAGAAAGGAACAAGTAAGAAGACAACCGATATCGAATACGCAGAAAACACTAATCACACTACTACTGTAAAGCATAACATTTATTTGTCTTTTATTGTTTTCCACCACCACCACCACCACCACCACTTTCCCCCTCCTACTCCTACATGCTCTTGTTTTTTTAATTTCTTGATGTTTTCTGCTCCTTCGTCCGTAGTTGTTTAATGTTAGTTGGTGGTAGTAGTAGTAGTAGAAGCACTGTTGTTTTATGTTAGTAGTAGTAGT
>ADNK01002211.1:27500-38273 GCA_000320545.1 Bigelowiella natans CCMP2755
TTGATCAGCTAGGCCTTGTGCAGCAGAGGCTTTATGGCAACACACACACACACACACACACACACACATTATAAAGACACAGACGAAGAGAGGGGGAGAGAAAGGGAGATTAGTAGGTGACAGTTTCCACCAATAATAATAATAATAATAACAATAATAATAATAAGATGTGGTTGACATGTGTAACATGCAGTGCACACACCATTATGATATACTGCTGCTGCTGCTGCTGCTGCTGCTGCTGTCTCCTTGTTATCGTTGATAGTTGTTTATGATAAGGATGCGTTTTACGAAGTAAGAGAGTACTAATAGAGAGAGAAATTCACTAATCATGCATGATTATTATTATTATTATTATTATTATTATTATAATATGTAGTAGTAGTAGTAGTAGTAGTAGTGGGGTTGGTTGTGGAACCGGTAGTAATTAGTAGTGGTAGGTAACGAAACCAGTAGTAAGTAGAAGTATTTACCTTTGGTAACCCGTTGATTATTTTTAGCTCCTCCTCCTCCAAGTAACCCTCTGCTAACATCATCCTCCCCTTCTTCTTTCATCATGCCATCATTGTCGTCATCATCACTTGTGGCTGCATTATTATCATCGTAGTCATCATCTTCGTTGTCGCTTCCTTCGTTTTCTAGGAGTTTTGCACCCCCCCCTCTCATGATTTGTTCTCCTTCATTAAGAAGCCTGTGTAAAAGAATAATAAAAACAATACATATTTACATATACATACACAAATAGATCGGAAGATGCAACTATGACCATGATGTTGGTGTGTGAGAAGAATGAGGTACAGCATGTAATAACATGCATGGAACTTGCTGCTGCTGCTACTAGTGATTATTATAATCGATACTAGTAATTGTAGCGGTGTGATTAGTACTGGTAGTATAGTTCAACTCATATCATACAACAACGATGGTATAATAATCCTTTTTACTTCCATACATACTTACTAGCACTTAACGGATGATGATGATGATGATGGTGATGATGATGATGGTACAAATTCATATTAACTGTTAATGATAAAAAGAACTACTAATTATTATGATTACTTCAAACTACGTAAAGCCTGCATTTGAAGCCATCTGTACGACCCTTCAGAGACTATGATAAGATAGGAGAGTGAGGGGGGGTGGTACAACAGTAACATATCATCCTTGTCATCACAAATGTAATGTATTGATCAAAACGTGGAGATTTGCAGCCAAAAGATTGAGATATCTAGTGTGAGTGAGTGCTGCCAGTTAGTGACGTCAAGAATGATGCTACTACCATGCAGTATTTTACACATTGTATATATATATATATATATATATATAATATACGATCTAATGTTGCTATTGATTAATAACTAACATATAGAATAAAACCTCGGCTGCAGACATTAATGCCGTTTGGGTCAACGACTGACATCGAAAATGCCTGGTTTGTGTTTGAAGACGATGATGATGATGATGATGATGATTATGATTATGATGATAAGAACAAGAAGAAGAAGAATTATAAAATCATTTCATACATACACACATACTACTACCACTACTACTACTACTACTACTAATACTAGTATCAAAAATAACTAATAACGACTCGTGATAAAGATGATTGTAATCATAGCATTCTACCATATACGTGCTATAATAAAGTCTGTTGATATCGTAGTAGTAGTAGTAGTAATAGTAGTAGTAGTAGTACCTTTGAATATGAACCCAAAAGCCTCTCAACTTCTACTCCTATCGTCTTATTATTCTCATTATTATCTTTGATATGTATTGGTTCCTGCAAAGAATAATAATAATACTACATCAATCTAATCTCTACTTATCAAGAACCAGAGCAATCACTACAATGTGCACGGGAAAGAGAAGAAAAGACTAATAATACTACTACTACTGAAATCCATACTTGATTCATTGATGCATTATTACATGGTATTGATTATACAAGAAGGTGTAATAATGTGTAATTACATAGCATCAGTAGTAGTTGTAGCAACAGTGGTAGAAACATCATCATCATCATCATCATCATCATCATCAACATCATCATCATATACTGACTGACTACATATACTAACCCTTTGAAAATCATGCTCTGCCAAAAACCTAATTACAGCTTTGAAAGCTTGATTTACTGACATTTGCCTGTGTATGATGGATTTATGGATGATGATGATGATGATGATGATGATGATGATGGTGATTCACCACAGAGTAGATACATATATATCCTCAATCGATTTCGACGATACGATGATAAGAGAGAGAGGATTCATTTGCAGTATTTCATGCCAATATTCATAATAAAAACTTCTATATACATAGATGGGCTATGAGCAAGGAAAACAGAAGTGAAATCTATATGCCTACTACTACTACTACTATTACAGTTACTATTTTCTGATTATCATTATCATTTAATTACCATTCAATAGTGCGACGAGGGGCTATTATATGTTTTATATCGTATGAGATGATGATGATGATTCTTCTTCTTCTATTATTATTATTATAATTATAATTATTACCTAGACACGATACGTTCTTGCACGAGATAAACCAGCACAAAACCGAGGACGAACCCATTTATACCTCCACCATTTCCTAACCCTCCACCTCCTCCTCCTCCTCCTCTATCTGATTGCTTGTTGAAGCAACAATACATGCCCCTCTGTCTAGCCCAAACACGCAACAACTGCAGGGTCTTTGCTAAAGCTGAAGCCCCTTTGATTGTATTGTGTACCAATCGTAGTTGTGTGATAAACCTAGTAATTATTACGTAATATGTTACTTACTTGTTGTACTATCAATACGTGCAGCACCGTATATTCATGCATTGTGCGTGTGTGCATGTAATTTTGTGTACTGCTACATATTCGTATTGCATGTGTGCGTGTGTGATTATGACTCGTTGCTGCTACCACCACCACCACCATCATCATCATCATCATCAGCAGCAGCAGCAGTAGCAGCATATACAAATACATTACATACCCGGTATCCTCCAACACTCTCTGATTGTAGAGAGGAGTGGCCAATAGTGGTGATGATGAAGAAGATGATGATGAAGATGACGATGATGTATTCATCATCATCTTATTCTTATTATTGTTTTTCAAAGCTGCTGCTGCTACGTAGGAACGAGCACAATTGCGGGGGGGCAGTAATTTACGTAGTGGAAATATTGACAAAGCGATCGAAGGAAATATCTGGAGAAGAAGAAGAAGAAGAGGAGGAGGAGGAAAGGAGGAGGAAGAGGAGGGAAAAGAGGGTTGAGTGCTGACTATGTGGGTGAAAGAAGAGGTTGGCACTACTACTAGCTTAACTAACACCGATTATGACAACAAACAATAGCAACAAACACATAAACTACTTGCACAATCTTAGATACTACTACTACTCTAATTAACGCTATTCTGCAGCAATAAAATTCTACATTGTTAAGCACACAAAGCAGCAGCAAGCAGCAGCAACTACAATCTTTCTCATTCACGCTAAATCGTCGTCCAAACAACACTTGACTTTTATGAATATTATTCGATTTATTCCAAATTAATATGATTGGTTGGTTACTACCCTTATCTCAAACCTAGCAAATCTTTTGGGCAATTGCCCTGCTAACTTGCCCCCCGTTGATCTGTAATGATTGTGATGACGTTTGATCATAAAGCTCATGATGACGATGATAGATTTGATTTAATATGATAATTACTTTGGCGTCGGTGATTACGTATATCAACTTGTTTCTTCATGCGAAGGGTTATCATCATTATTATCTTTATCTATTTCTTCTTCTGCTCTTGTTTTTGCTACCCAGAAACAGCAGTCTTCGGACGTAGAATGATGATTGGTTTAAGTCGATCTTGCATGAAATAACCCACTTCAATCTATAAGTAAACCAAAAGATGAGTCATTATTCACCATAATTACCAAAGAAGACGACACGTAGAGGAAAAAGAGAAGAAATGCATGATGTATGGCGTGTGAGTTGTTGCTGCACAAGCTAGTAGTAGCAGTTTAATATGATATAAGATAATGATATAAGATATGTGAGTTGTTAAACAGGTTAGTAGTGCTAGTAGTAGTAGTAGTAGCAGTAGTAGTAGTAGTAGTAGTAGTAGTAGTAGTAGCAGTAAGAGATCAACGGAAGGAATGATAATGATAATGATGATGATACAAGCTGCAAATAGTAGTACTTACTTCTCACATAAAACAACAATTTAGATAATAAAGTTGTGATGATGATGATAATGATGAAGATGATGGTGATTTGGTGCTGTTGATGTTCTTCAAGGATTATGATGTAATATGTGGAAAGAACAGAAGTTTCTCTGTGTTTTGGTAAATGATCACTATAATAATAGAAATATGAGGTTATTAGTAAGTGTACTTGTGGCTGATAAGTGAGTCAGTGACCCACACACACACCTACCTTTGCGTTTTTGGTACTGTATTTCTTGCTAGGATGCTTTTTTAGACTTCGCATAACGGTTTCCACGAGTGCAGCTCTTTTTGACAAATACCTTAAATAATTATACAGTAAATGCAATACAATGAGTGGATGGTAATATCATGATGATGAAGATAGTGATGATAATGACGATAAAATCCAGCAACATGATTGATTACTATTCTTACATATTATTGTAAGTCACAACCGGAAATTGAGATAATCCTTATTGAGTAAAGAATCTGATGGGAATTCAAGTGCAATGTCTACATTGGTGATAGGTTTAGAAACTGTCCGGAGAAGATAAGATCCTACCACCGTAACACGGCTTGGGCTGTTTATTGTGGGAGGAGGGAGAGGAGGAGGAGGAGAAGGAGGAGGAGGAGCAGAAATATACAAAATAATACATGATAAATAATAAGTAGTGAACAATGGATCAGAAGGGAGAGCTCCTCGTAGATGGAAAACGGTGATGATGACCACGGAAGAAGCGATAGAGCTGTAGAGGTAGGAAGTAGACTATGATGACATATAGTTCTACTATGTTATCAAGATTATTTGTTTCTTTTCATTCAGGAGTTACTTCGTTCTCTTTCTCTCTCTCTCTCTCTCTCTCTCTCTCTCTCTCTCTATATATATATATATATATATATATATATATATATATCTCACTATGTTCTCAAGATTATTTGTTTCTTTTCATTCAGGAGTTACTTGGTTCTCTCTCTCTCTCTCTCTCTCTCTCTCTCTCTTCTTATCTAGTGTTTGTGTGTGTATAGATCATACGATTTGATGTTGAAAGTAAACGGCTTTGTAAATGGAACCGGAACCGTATCTAGCACCTTGGTAAGTATAGGGGGGGGAGAGATGAGGGTTAGAGGAGGAGGAACCAGTAAGCTACCAAAACTTCTTAAAAAGCAGGAAATAATAAGGCGGAATTTACTTGAAGAATGATCATTCTTTTTTTAAAAATCAGTTGCATACATACCATTGATCTTGGTTTTAAAACGTAAGTAGATGGTTCCATTCCTTCAATGTCCTCCTTAAGATCGCGAAGATATCTATATTGGGATGAACGAACAATGGCATTCTTCAGTGGAACATCGGCACGCACTGGTGCTTCTACATTCTAACATACGCTCATCACTATGCAACCATTACTCATTGTAATTACACAGAATAATTTATTTAGTTACTTGTCTAGAGGCGCTGAGATTTTTCGATCTTGCTCATCTGCAGGACCTGGAATTGCCGCAGGGGTAACCTCTCTCAACAATTCATCTATCTGCAGCTTGAAGAGGTTCGACTATGGGGATAAGATGAGCGGGAGCGGAATGTGGGTGGGGGGTAAGACAAGTCAATTTGGTGACTTCACCGTAAAGATGAAGAGTGATACACTTGGAGAAATTCGCATCATCATCAGGACCGTAGTAACATGAATGGTAACACCATGACACTACAACCTTGAATAGCAATGCCGTCTCTTTGAGGTTGATGAGCTCCTCAGTTGAGGGAATGCTAAGTTGTGCCACCACACATTCATCATTCAATTTTTCTTTCTCAAGTAGCAGGGCCTTTACCTGTAATCCAACTTTTGCCGCTTTTGCATGAGGTATTGGAGCTACTCCGCGACGGGCCACTACTACTACTCCAAGTTTGGGTCCTTCTTTCCTAGGTCCTTAAGTTGTTAGTAGGTTGAGGGGTGTTGAATTTTGTCTGTTTGTTGTCCGTGGTCCTCCTTGTTAATCCCAAAGTGGTTGTCGATGTGATCGGAGTATTTATTCTGAATGGGTCCGCACACACACGACACACAGCCCTCCTCTCTGTTCCAGATGTGATTTGTTAGGTAATATTACTATTAGTAGTAGTAGTAGATCTACCTGTGTTTTGCTAAATAAACTACTCCTGACATACGTCATTTCACCCACATAGTATTATTTCACTGTGTTTGGTTTGTCTCTGCTATGAAACATAGGTGGAACACCGAGATAACGAAAGAAAGTGTGAGATTATTCTGAGTTTTTCCACGAAGCCATGTTTTGCAAAGACAGGAAATTTTTTGGTCGATATTTTCGGTTGTTTCATTTCATCAAGAACAAGAAAAACAAGAACAAAAATCAAAATCTCCATACTGTAGTTGTGAAAGAGCACATCTTTCCTAGTGGTATACTCGTAGGCCCTTTTGAGCTGGTGGTATTGTACATAGATGTAAATACATGCCAATTTCAGAATACGACATCCTTTTTAAACAAAGTAATCCCTAGAATCACAGGTCGACTTAAGCTCTCTGCCACAGATACCCCCCCACGGAACTAAACAATGGGACTCGACACAGAAAATGATTACCACAGCTTAGAAGCTCTTCCCTCGAAAAAAGATATCGAAAATAAAGAAGGTTCTCGGGAGGTATTGATCCCATGTCACGAATCGTTCCCAGACTTTCCATTTATCCTGTCTTCAGATCTTCCTATCATTGAATTGATTTCTAGATCTTTCTATCACAGAGCATGAAAGTCCTGGGTTTTTGGCAAGTTGTATTTACAGTAACGAACGGTATGATAGGCCCTGTCATTCTGGTAATGTTTTTCCAATTGATAATTAGCTCAATCATTCAAAAACAGCGTACGAAGAAGAACTCGCAAACCAAACGCCACACAGAAAAGCACTGTCAACCATCCTGCCCTTTTCCATATTGTCTTCTTATCTTCCCGCTGTTTCTTTTGTCATTGATTAGGTGGTTCCTTACTCATTTGCCCTGGTAGGGGTACATGGTTGGATAATGTACGCCTTTGCCTTCTTCATGTTCTGGTTTACCGGCCATTGTCTCTATCGAGCACAAATGTCACGTCCTGGTAGTAAGTGACATCAGCAATGAGAACAATGATGTAGGAGTAACAGGAGTAGTAGTAAGTATATAAGTAGTACATAGAGGGAGTTGTGGTAGGATAGGAGGAAGAGGAGTAGGCGTAACATAAGTCCCTAGGTAGTATGTTGTTAATCAGGAACTTGAATAATAGCTTACAATTACGGAGATACACACTGTTAAATTTATTAATATGCATATGTACATACATACATACATACATACATAGGTAAACACATAAATACATACACACACGATGATCTACCACTAATGACTTCACACAGCATATGGTGTTTGTCATTGTTGTATATCTCTTAACAAAATAATAACAACAATAACAACAAGGTTCCATGCTGTACCAAAGCTATCCCGAAATCGGCGGTGGATTATTAGGTCCAAGAGGAAGAAGTGCCATTGGGTCAGCATAGTCGTCATAATAGCAGCAGTGTCTAGATACACACACAGGCTGCATTAAAACACACACGCACAATCATACTTATCTACATACACCTCACACAAATATATGATGATATGCAACAACACATATAGTTTTTATGATGTGATAATAGCGTTCTCTCCCCTCTCTCCTTCCTTTTGATCCATCTCTCTTTTATACAATAATAGGCTTTCAATCACTGTGGAGTTAATAGGGCTATGTGCAGCTTTCGTGGTCATAGTAGGAGATAATCTAGTCAAGGTTTGTATCATCAAATCATCAAGAAAAGAAATAGAGAGAAGAAAAAGAACAAGGAAAAAAAAGTAGGAATGGGTGGGAGGAAGCGGAAGAATAGGCGATTAATTTATTAGAACATACCACCCTAAATCGTTGGAAGAGGTGGTAGGTATTCAGCAGTTAGTATGTGAATGCTATACGTCACAGTAGTGCATGTGTGCGTGTGTGCGTGTGTGCGCGTGCGGTGGCAAGGTGCTCTAGTAGTAGTAGTAGTTATCTGCTCCTCCCAGCAGCTAACCCACTTGGTTAATTGATTGTTATTTAAGCACCATCACTACCTGCAGTAACTTCATCGTTAGTAAGTAGTAGCATATATTATCACAACATCATTCTCTCTCTCTCTCTCTCTCTCTCTCTCTCTCTCTCTCTTTCAGGTGCAGCCTTTGCTTTATTTATTTGGTGTGGAACTAAATAAAACCTCGTGGATATTAGCTTTTACAGCTTGTGTGCTACCAACCGGTATTTGATTTAAATAATAAGCAGTGAATGACGGATGTATCAAATCATGGTGTGTGTTATTATTGACCAAATGATCAGTCTTGATGCAAAACTACGGTGTTCTGGCTGATATGAGCAAGATAGGTGATTGTGAAGTACTACCATTTACTTACTCATTATTATTATTATATTATCCAGCATCACCAAACTGTTCCTACCATTACTATTTATCTAAAGAAGTTATAAATAAACTTATTTTAATCGATTTCTTGAGATTTATCGTCATTGATCTTCTTCTCAAATGTGGTGCACCACTACCAACCACTTTCTAGGAGTTGTAGTTTGCTTCTCCATCCCCGTTATCGTGATTGGAAGTCATATCATCAACCCAGTTACCAAGTAGTGAAGAGAGAGAGAGAGAGAGAGAGAGAGAGAGAAGGAAAAATGACAACAAAAGGAAGAAAAGATCTAGGATTATGATTTTGCAAATAGCAGAAGAAATTATGATATGCATGATTTGCCATCTTGTCTTATTATTGTTACTCTAACAGCATCCATCCCCTTTACTCGTTCTGTTTTCCCTTTTGCTGCTGTTTCCTCCCTCCTGAATACACTTTTTATTCTTGGATACTACTACTACTACTACTTCTACTACTACTACCACTACTACTACTACTACTACTACTAAAGCTATTATGCTCCCGAAGACATCGGTAAAATAAGTTTTAGTTGTAGTAATAGTACTAGTAGTAGTAATAGTAGTAGTAGGAAATGATGATGGTGGTGATGATGATGATTGTGTATGATAATATATATATATATATATATATATATATATATATATGCGTACAGTATGAATGATAAGAATCATGGCAATACTAATCAAGTAGTAGTAGTTAATGATGATGATAATAATGATGAAAATGATGATGAAAATGATGATGATGATGATGATGATGCTAATTATTATAACAAAAGTACCTGCTGCATATTAGGATGATGATGATCATGTATGTACAAATAATCGTTGTAGTAAGTGCAAGTAAGTAGATCTGCGCGAATGGTAATAAGTGTGGTGATATTATTACTTGAATGATTTTTTCCCGCTTTCCTTTCATGATCATGATCATCATCAATATGATCATCATACATTTCAGTGATTGAAGGACCAGGGTTCAACTATGAAAACCTTCCACTCGCATTGGTTAGACAACACACACACACACACATACATACATATACACATACAAAATACATGTTGACACTAGATATAGGTGATACACAACCATTATTATCATATGCTACAATATATCTGCTGCTGCGCACTAAGATAGATAGATAGATAGTAGACAAATAGATGTCACCACACATAATAAATCATGCAGAAACATATGATGATCATGAGGGTGATGATGACATTAGGATGATGCAGATATAACATATGTCTACTAGCAGTAGTAGTATCAGCAGCAGTATAGGTATCTTGCTTCTGCTGCATATAATAGATGATAGAGAAGGAGGAGGAGAGGAGTGGATATCATTATGATCAAAAACATTATAGAGTAGTAGTAACTGTATTTTTATCATCATCATCAACATTATGGAGTACTAACTGTATTTTTATCATCATCATCATCATCATTTGGATATTATATATATATATATATATATATATATATATACATTTGCTGCATGAAAGATTATTATCAAAATTGACTCGTAATATCTTCTTCTTCTTCTTCTTCTTCTTCTTCTTCTCTCCGTCCTTGTCATCATCTCTGTCTATCCATCTATCCATCTTTTAGGGAATCGTTAGTGTTGCATATACAACGCATGCAATTTTCCCCACTGTGGTATGTGTGTGAGTAAGTATGATCGTACGTATGTCTTATGGGGGAGAGGGAGAGAGAGAGAGAGAGAGAGAGAGAGAGGGGGGGGGGGGGGGGGGGGGGGTTGCGGGAAAAAAGAAGAAAAAAAGAAATCCCCCATTTTAAGGAAATGTTGTGGGGGGGGGGGGGGGGGGGGTAGGGGGAGAGAGAAAGGGGGTGCCCCTGGGGGTGAGATGTGTAAATCGGTTCCAGACTTTGTTGCCGGTTGAGTCTTCCGGACTGCGCCTGTCTCGCTGCCACCATTTACAGTAGTTATCGCGCATTCGTCCACCGTGGACCTGGGCCGCTGAAACACTAGTAACAATGCCTGCACCCTACAGAAACAAATATTTTACCACGCTCGAGTCGTCTGCTTGCAAAATGAGAGACCTTGTTTTCGATTCTACGTTCT
>ADNK01002210.1:0-52864 GCA_000320545.1 Bigelowiella natans CCMP2755
AAATACCACTACAAGAAGGATCGGGAGATTTTCCTGCTAAATAAAACCACAGAAAAAGAGTCTTTCAGAGGAATGAAGATAGTACTTGTGTAATGGAAACACTGATTTATGTAAATGAATGCCATAATAAATGATAATCATCCAGTATCGATCCGCACCAAAATCCGTGCTCACTAGTCCTTGTGCTTGAATAACCTGATTAGTAGATGACACCCACACCCCCCCCCACACACACACACACATAAACATGCACATACAGACTATCATACATTGATTTATATTTGAAATGGATGATAATAGTTATATTACCTTGATATGGATCCTAGCTTCACGTTTTCTTGGTGGTTGTCTCTTTGGCTGCCGAATTTGTCCCAATTGAACCCTTTGTAGTAACAAAGTTGTAACATGTCATATTACGGATTTAAATCAGCAACAATCTTACATTGTATTACCAACATCCTCTATTCCTGTTATTTGTCCCTTGTCCCCCTTCCCCTCCCACCCTCTCTCTTTCTCTCTCTCTCTCTCTCTCTCTCTCTCTCTCTCTCACACACACACACACACACACACACACACACATAGTAGTAGTAGTAATAATAATATAAATAATAATACACACCAACTCTCTCCCATACAAGTAGATATTATAATAAGATGAGGACAAGTATATAAACGAATTTTCTGCACATGCGACAAAGCAGTAGCAGCAGAAGTAAGTCTGTAAGATGGTGATGATAACGTCTCCATCTTATACTCACTCATAGGTGACTGAATTAGTAGTGATGGTACCATCTTATACTCACTACTCATGAGTGACTGTGAGTGAGTGAGTCAGTGAGTAGTGGTGGTAGTAAGTAGTAGTAATAGTAATAGTAGTAGTAGTAGTACCTAATGGATCATCTGGTGTCAAAAGGTCTTTATCAATCACAGCAAACTCTAATATCGGCCCTTCTGCATTTCTTTTGCTGCTGCTACTTCTACTAATTTCCGCTTCCCTTTTGCTATTCATCCTGCCGCCTTCTTCAGAGTTATCAAAATGTTTCATCTTTATGCTGCTGCTTCTACCACCTCCCAACACAACATTTGTGACGAATTCATGCAGTTGATGGTGCTTTGGCCCTGATATCATCATCATCATCATCATAAATTAAGACGATCTGCTCTTCAATATTTGTAATTTTGTTAGAAACAAAACATTTAATGGGGCTACAGATGATGACACAACAAGCTAAGGTACAATCATAACACTCACTCTATATTTCTTTCTTTCATTAAGTTATTGATATCCTCTATACACGATCGTCAGTATTATCATCATCTTATCATCATCAACAACATAGCAATTCGACATATTATGATCTATCAACTGTTACTACTATTATTATTAATTATTATTATTATTATTATTACTACTACTACTACTACCGAGGTCGCGAGACCAACAAGGGGAGCGAGTGCTTGGAACGACATGAGTCTTCCCGATTATTTGCTGATAAAACATCAACAACGCAGCAGTGCAACTTGTAAGAGATCTTGTATCTACACAAAACTCAGCAGCGTTATATATGCATATACATATTTATATCAGAGTATGCAAACATACAAACGATATTCGACCTTCTTCGAGGTATTGGGCATGTGTAGAAATACCACTACAAAAGGATCGGGAGACTTTCCTGCTAAATAAAACCACAGAAAAGACTCTTTCAGATGAATGAAGATAGTACTTGTGTAATGGAAACACTGATTATGTAAATGAATGCCATAATAAATGATAATCATCCAGTATCGATCCGCACCAAAATCCGTGCTCACTAGTCCTTGTGCTTGAATAACCTGATTAGTAGATGACACCCACACCCCCCCCCACACACACACACACATAAACATGCACATACAGACTATCATACATTGATTTATATTTGAAATGGATGATAATAGTTATATTACCTTGATATGGATCCTAGCTTCACGTTTTCTTGGTGGTTGTCTCTTTGGCTGCCGAATTTGTCCCAATTGAACCCTTTGTAGTAACAAAGTTGTAACATGTCATATTACGGATTTAAATCAGCAACAATCTTACATTGTATTACCAACATCCTCTATTCCTGTTATTTGTCCCTTGTCCCCCTTCCCCTCCCACCCTCTCTCTTTCTCTCTCTCTCTCTCTCTCTCTCTCTCTCTCTCTCTTCTTATCCGTAGTTTTATCACCTGAGAGCACTAATACGAACAGGTTCTCTCCTTTGCATTGCAGCTGCACGTTGTGCATCCAACGCTGACCGTTTCTTAATGTAACTTCGAGATGGCTGGGTCGTGCATCGTAACATCTTGACCAATTCAACATAAATCAATGCACACACACACACACACACACACACACACACACAGAGAGAGAGAGAGAGAGAGAGAGAGGGGGGGGGGAGAAAAGAGTAATAATGTAATAATAAATAACCTTTTCCTTTGACCAAGGCATCGCCGTCCTTTGTGCTAGCACCGCAGCGCTTGGATCTAAATGTGGAGGTGGAACATCAGATTGTTGTATTCCAAGTCTTTGTGATGATGATGATGATGATAGTCCAAAAGTCGGTCACGAGTGTTTCTTCTGTGCTTATATTTATTAAATTCGTCTCGGAATTTTGAGATACATAAGCATTTTGTATGAAACACGCATATATCATGTTGCTAGTATAAAAAAGTTGGGGAGTATTATATGCATATGTTTTATATATCATAATAATAATGTTGAGCACCGATTTGTATCTAAATAATGTTGTGGGTTCTTCTTTCTTACGAAATTAACCACCACAGGACAGAAGTACACCATACATAATACATGTAGTACACATGCTTGCTGTAATGTAGTTTTTGTTGTGTAGCATGCTGTGTTTTCATCTACGTTTGATTCGTTGATTCCTGCCGTGTGCCACCCTTTCGACTATGACTCCCCGTCTCACAGATTCCTGAAGCTGTTTTGCGATGTTTCGCGCCTGAAAACAGAAATTTGTTGTTGTTGTTGTTGTTGTTGTTGTTATATAAGCAGTTGGAGGTACATACTGCATGGTGTCTGTCATATGTATAGGTGAATATTCTGAGCTCGATTTACATCTCTGCTCTTTTCAGGTTGAAGCTTGAGCTGTGCCATGTTGGACGTGCGGTAGCGAGTTAAGATCTACGTTATTATTGCCATAACTTAATACCAAAGAACTTGAATATTCTCAACTACACTACTAATGACGATATTATACGGATGACTTCTGCTCTTTATATTTGCTATTGCCTTCCAGAGAATAATTTACAACTTGAAGGATGATAATGTCAATTAGTTGCCAATATCAACACACCTGGACAATTCCGGTGCGAAGGCGCACCTCGGCAATATCGCGTATCGGCAATACTTTGATACGATCATATCGTAGACTGTGGGACAACAGAGAAGATGATGACATTGTCCTCATCATCATCAATGCTGCTTCCATCGGCGGAGCTATGACTCGCATTGAAACTAGAACAATGGAGTCGCGTACGAGCAATAGTATCTGGTCACATGATAGTGTAAATAAGTAGGTGCAAGAGGGATGGTGTTCTTCATTTTACACATACCAACAAACGAGTGCCTTTCTAATCTCATGGACAGGTGTAGCGTGCAGCAAAATTTGTATAAATTTGGAGTACTTCAACCGTGTTATCATCTAAACTACTGGTGCTGCTGGTACCACCTTATTTCCTATTAGATTGTAGTAGTCGACTAGTGGCTGAGCCATCTGTTTCAAAGTAGTGGTAAAAGCAATAGTAGTAGGAGTAGTATCATTGCTCACAAGAGTAATAGGAAAGAATCATCAAAGATGCACAGCGACTCATATGAGGGATTTGTAAGAAATGAAATTCATCACTGTCTAATTTGGGCAGTACATATATGGCCCACAAAATATCATAGAAACTAGCAGCAGTAGTATGACCACAACACAAATATTACATTATATAATGTACTACCCCTGGCTCCCATGATGCACAGAAATAGGCAATAAGACGTGCACGTGCTCCATATTCTCTTTTGCTGTTTCTTTCTTCGTTGGTCATAATACTGCTACTGTCGATGACTGCTGGCTGCTGTTGCTGCGACTTGGAATTTCTTCCTACTACACCAATATCTTCCTCCATAGCAGCAAATCTTGCATTATGCATTCCAACCTAAAACGAGAATCAAATTTATATAATGTCAACCTTTTGAATGATACATTGTTGGAGTTAAAGTATGTTGTCCTCATGACAATGGCGGTGGCGATTATATTATGATAACGGACAATGATGATAACGAAGATGACTATAACAATTAATGTTATCTGCTTTATTATTTACTCTTGGCAGTCTTATTCTCCATGCCTCAGACCGAGGCAACTCAAACTTAGACTCAACCTGTAGTAGGGAGGGAGTGAGGGAGGGAGTGAGGGAGGGAGGGAGACAACAACAGGTAGTAGGTAGAAGATGGTAAAGGATGATGATGATGATGATGATGCATGGTAGTAATGGAGATTGGGTAGCACTCACCGCAAATAGAGAGGGAAGATCGCAAAGGGAATACTCTGGTAGTATCACACTCCCACCGAAGTCGTCAAAGTAAAAAGGGGGGTGATGGTGGTGGTGGGGGTACTCAGAAGGAGTGGCAGGTGTCATCATTGACTTCGACGAGATCAGTAGAATACAGAGAGAGAAGAATAACAAGAAGAAGAAGAAGAACAACAACAACAGCAACAAAGGTAAGAAAAAGAGCAAGAAGAAGAAGAAGATTCTTACGATGATGAAATGATAATGATGATGATGATGATGATGATGAAATAATTGTAGAGATGAGTATCATACATAATACACATTATCGCAGTATCCAACGTTGTTTTCGGACAAGCATGAGGGTGATATACACACCTGTTGTTGTGGATTGAGATGTTGCGTACTACCAGCACCACCACCAGCACTACTACTACTACTACTACTACTACTACTATTGGCATCGTCCTTCCTGTTCGTTGTCGCTGTGGCTGTATGTTCTCGACCTCTTCCGGCGAAATTGTTACCATTATTTACAGAGATAATAGCCCCTTCTCCTCCTCCTCCTCCTCCTCCTCTTCTCGAAGTCTGCCCTTGTCCCCTACTTCTCGATTGGTGGTGGTGCTGCTGCGTCCGTTTACGAGAAGCGAGATTGATGAATCGACGTAATCTGAAGGGCTTGAAGGTGCGCCTGATGTTTCGGAGTTTCGCCTTCGCTTCATGCCACGTGTTCTTGAAGAAATCACCCCCTCTGGAGGAGAATATTGAAGAAGAGCTGGGAAGAGGAGAAGGCTGCTGCCCCCCTTCCGCACTACTAGTACTATTACGACGACGACTACTATTGCCATCCTGTGCCTGTCGCAGATGATGATGGTGGGATGAAGAAGACGACACTTTCTTTCCACTTTTGTCGCCAAGATGATGACTATGGGTTGGAACTCGAATGTTGCGTTGATGTTGTTGCGAAAATGTGAAAGTAGGTGAATGTATCCTCTCGTGATGAAGGCTGTGGAGCTGCTGCTGCTGCTGCTGCTGCTGCTGCGTCTCGAAGATTGAAGGTTGACCGAGGGTTGTATCAATTGACCTGAGAGACATAGTTCCACGGGCCAATGTGAAGGTTCCTGGTAATCGAATGGCAAAGGGGGCGACACCACATGGAGGTGGTGGTTCACTATCTAAATCTGCTGCCTTACTCCTATCCTTCTGTAGCTCACTGCCTCCATGCTGATTATGCTCTGATTTATCAAGCCCCCCTTTATCACGTTTATCAAATCCACTATCACCATCCTTCTCGTTGTTTGCAGTCCTATGGAGGGGGGAGCGACGCGACGGGTGGAAATTTCTGGGTACGTCACCGCTTTTATTCCTTCGAGTCGGTGATGATGTACTTAATGTGGCATGGTCGCCAGTGCTACCACTACCAATAATGGATCCCTCCCCTTCCCGTCGTACAGGGGAAATTCCTGAAGGGGATTTCTGGGGTAAACTAGAGCCGAACGAGAAGCGTGACGATCTTTTGCTCGATCTTCTAGACACACTTTGCTGTTTTTGTGGCTTCTTCTTCTTCAAATCACTCTTACTAGCGCCACTGCTTGCACGACCTTCAGCATCTAAGTTTAGGGATTGAAAGGGTGGTGGCATACTACTCGATGCAGCAGATCTGTCTCCCCCCCCTTCCAATGGACGGTTCTGCGGCGAGGCGTTGGTACTTGGGTGCTGGGATTTTGAGTAGAACGAGTAGTATGGAGTTGTTGGCTGCGGATTGTTTTGTTCGCCGTCGTCACCGTTTTTGCCTTCAAGTACGACCATGCTATTCTTACTATTATTAGATTTACTTTCTTCTTTATTTTGTCCACCACCACCAGCAGTAGCAGCAGCAGCAGTAGCAGCAGCAGCAGTGGCCTGCTTGGTAGTAGTTGATGTCATAATCCTTCTTGATGAGTGATCTGCAGCTATTGTTTGTTCTGAAGAGCCACGGTGTCCATTTTCATTCTGTAACGACGAGTTAGATCTGATTTCATTTTCGCGTGGAAGCGACATATTAGAGATTTTATATCCTCCTGCTGCCTTGAGATTATTGTGCGTATTCTCGTTGCCGTTTGTAGTAACGGCTCTACCAAACTCGGAAGAAACTTCTCCCACGTCATTGCCATTTACTTCAACATTATTCTTTTTATCACCTCCTCCTCCTTTCCTCATCTTATCTAAAATGTGTTGGAGGTCAAACCTTCTGCCTGTATCCATTTTCCTATCCGCAGCGTCTATAGCTACCATTTTATTCTTCGCAGTAGTCTTTGTTGCGGCTGCTGATGGAATATTGGTAGGGAGAAATGCGGCGCTGCTTACATTAGGTGGTGGTGGTGCTGTCGCTGCTTCCGAAGCAATCACTCTTTCCGCTACTGAGTAAAGCGTAGTTTGAAAGTAAAATTCGAAAACGTTTTCTAAAGTATCATTGGTGTTCCGCCATATGATAGGTGGCAAGCTAACCTCAACTCCCTCTCCAATACTACTGCTGCTGCTACTTCCTAGACCATATTCATTAAGAATGGAAAGGGCTTTCTCCGGTATTGCTCCCCCCATACGATCTATGAAGGGCGGCACGGCCAACATAACGTGTATAGGGGAGATTTCTATATGTTCAAAGTAGGTCTTCGCTTCTAGACTTCCCCGCGACTTTGTCATTTCATCGAGTGCAAAGTTACTTGAATCTACAGTCGAACCCCGCCCCGCCAATAACATCGCTCTATCATCTCTATCATGATTATCATCATAAAAGGAATAGGTATCCTGCACGAAACATGTGGAATCGACGCCTCTGAGGAAAGATGAGGTCGAGCATTTGCGATGAAAATGGTCATTCCCTCCGGGGTGATAATAGAACCTGCTGCTGCTGTGTCCATGCTGCTCCTTTTGTTTATGTGGGGGAAACCGTGAAAAATAACGGCGACGGTGGAAAGAGTTGAGCAAGGAAAAAGCCTCATCCGTCGCTTCGAACATGTGCTCTAACCACCACGGTTCTAAATTCAACTCTAGGGGCTGCAGTGCCACACCAAGGTACTCAATACTGCGATGAACACCATGCCATCGCTGCAAGCTATATTCAGGAAAACTCTCTGGAAGCGTTCTCTGGGAAATAGATATTTGTACGACTGGCTGCATTACCCCGTGCACACCACCCCCACCTGTACCTTCCCCATCGTCATCATGTAAGATTTGGGGAGAAGCAGTAGCAGCAGCAGCAGCAACAACAGAGGAAGGGTTAGTCTTCCTTAAAGGACGCATAATGACAGGGCTACCATTGCAAACATAGTCCATAAAGATGTTGCTGTTGTCGATCTGAAGGCTTTGTATCCCAATCCAGAAGATTTTCTTCGCGCATACTTCATTCTCGTTTGACCATTTTCTGCTTCTTCTCTTTCTTGTTGTTGTTCCTTCTCCTCTCCCTTCTATTCGTGGTGCTCCTGCCTCAGGAGGAGTTAGATGAGAAGAAATTGATGTAGGAACTAATAGGGAAGAGTTGTATGTAACGTGAAAAAGGTGAATGTACATTAGCTCGTGCTCAGTCTGTTGATAATAGTATTGGTAATGATGCTGCTGTTGGCGTCCATCATCTTCTAGATTTCTTCGGCTTTCCGACACTTGTCCCAACGTTTCACTGGCATCGCTCCCCCCCCCTTTGACACTTATCCCGAAGTCTGGCACTGAAACACTGACTTGAACCAAGCTCTGCTGCACCTTTTTCTGAGTCCATACCAGTCGCAACAACACGCTGTTACTTATTTTCTTCTTCTTCTTCTTCTTTCCCGGTGCTTCTGCTGCCCCCCCCTTTGTTTGTTCTCCGTTAGATAAGGAGAAGTACATTTCCTCATCGACCTCGTCGTCATCATCATCATCACTGTTATCACTATCATCACTAGCACTATCCTCATTTATATCCTTGAATTCTTCCGCCGTGGTATCTTTGTTAATAATGTCATCAGAAGAATCATCACGACTATTATAATAATAAGCTAGATCTTGGTTTCCTAAGATACCTAACCCCTTATCATCTCCTCCTTCTCCTTGCCTGGATTTGAACATATGTTTGCTCTGGTTCTTCTTCTTCTTCTTCTTCTTGTGCTTCTTGAGTTGCACCCACATTCTTAGAGGTTGCAATGTCGGGAAAGACTCTGTCTTACCTGGCGTAATGCATGCTGTTCCAATGATCTTCTTCTTCTCTTTGTCCTCCTCCTCCTCCTCCTCCATATCCAAATACTTGACAAATTCAATGTTTAGTGGAGCATTCCGCATTTTGGTGTCGTAGTGGAATGTGACAGGCTTGTTAGTATCCCCCAGTGGTATTGTCTTAAAATTTGGCCCTGTGCTACTACACCGTTGCTTTCTATCCTTGCTGTCGTCGTCATCGTCGTAAGCATTATTATTCTTTTTATCACATGTAGCAGTATCGTCCTCTTCTTTAGAAGTACCAAACGAAAAGTGGCAGATATATGGTGTCGCCACCTGCAACGCATGCGTATCGTATATAGTGCCATTGATGTAGGCAGCCTCTATCGATACCTTCTCGATCATCACATCATCAATGAACACACAAACTATCAGATATATCCGACCACAACGAAGGGTAGAAAAATGTTACAATTGTTACCTCCAAAGATCCCCTTTCCATCCTCTGCTTGAGTTGATGCTTGGACGATGATGATGTTGAAGATAATGAGGCTTCCTTGCGTTCGGAGGAATGTTTTATACTCTTTCGTCTATCTTCTTGTTCTTCTTCATCATCATTGAAAACTCCTCCTCTCCTCTGTTTCTTCTCCGTAACATCCTTCCCTATCGACAGCCCAGCGCCACTGGTGGTGGTGTGCTGCTTGTGTGCGTAGATTTGCTCATCTATTTGAGAGATGTCATCTTAAGAAGAGATAGGGAGGTAGGCAACAGAGGAAACAACAGTAATGTCAGTATATGTTGTAGTGGGCTCGCACTGTAACAACGTCTGTATCTTATCCTATTATTTTAATCCAACTACTTCTTTTTCTCCCTCTCCTGTGTTTTCGCATTTATAGTGGCAGCTGCCGTGTATTACGATCTAGTTGCTGAAGTTTCATACGCATTCCGTGGCACTTTTTAAAGGCCTATCATTTTAGTAGAAATCAATCAATCAATCAATAATATTTGGGTGGAAACATTATAGTTATGTGACGATATTGTTAGAGTTGACGGTATAGTTAGAGTAATACTAAGATGTTGAATAATAAATAGGCGCAGAGAGCAATCATGTTATCTTCACGCAATAATGTGAGGATACAGCAAACTATTTGAACTTAAAAGATGCAGGAAAACACGCTATTTTAACTAAAACCAACTATATGTATGAAAGATAACAGGACATAAAATCCCCCATCACCATCATCATCATCATCATTCTACTATTACAAGTGCTGCTGCTGCTATTACTACTACTACTACTACTACTACTACTACTACCTCTTCCATCCTGGCAACATGCTCTTTCTTGAGGCTTACGATCAAATGGATATTACCTAAGAGATAATGGTGCATCAATGATTATCACCAACGCGTATCAGAACGACGACAGGAAGGAAGAATGTGATATTGAGCAGGAAAAAGAGAAGGAGGAGGAGGAGGAGGAGGAGGAGGAGGATAGTGATATTTTGGATTGAATACTGTGTTTGTTTGTTTTTGTCTCTGTGATGTTCTTAGCAGGTAAACGGAAAGCGTAGTGGTATTGCATTTTCTGTTACCCTCCAAAAGTGCTGCAGAAGCTTCACGCTTGATTGGGGCTATTTTCTTGTCATGCAAATCGGGTATCATCTCTGCCAGATATAATTAATTAAAATATGTATACTATAGAGACTGTATACATAAATAGCATAAGAAGAAGAAAACAGAAAAATGCTTAAAGAACACCCACTACCATCTACCATCTCCTTTCACAATTCCATTCACACACCATCCCAATATCTTCTCTCTCTGCTCCCCTCTCCCCCCTCTCCCTCTCTCTATCTCTCTCTCTCTCTCTTTGACTCAAAGAAGACATCTTGGTGCTTCAAACCGGATAAGTCAAAGCGCCCTTCTCCAAGCTCGTCGTCCCCATACGCGCTAATCTATATCCAGAAGAAATAGTACATTTTTAATGAAAATTACAGTTAAAGAAGCTTTTTTCTGTCGTTGCTCCAAACAGCACCAAACGTAATTCAGTCATCATTATGATCTTTATCGTCATTGTCATCGTCATCTAACCAAACCACATCACCACTCACCACCAGCGCTACAACTTACTACTACCTTTTGATATACTTTTACAATCAAGTAATGCTGCTGCGTCGGTTGTTGCTTCAAGCTTCGTCGTCTACGCGGGACCTACAGAAGAGGAGAAAATAGTGGGTTGTTCAAAACCTATTTATGAGTACCATTTGCTAAAGCTATATGATTAATGTATGGATGGTGTGATAGATGACAACAAGACGCTGCTATACAGTTTATGGTATTGCCGTCGTCATCACCTGGATTCTCATTTTGATAGTCTCTCCCATATCACACTCGTAAGTAGGTAGAGACGACGTGTTGCGTATGTGAGAGGGGGAGTTTGTAGCAGCAGCAGCAGCAGAAGCAGCTTTAACACGTTTGACAGGATAATGTGCCGTCATCTTTGTCCTGTTAATTCGTAGTAGTAGTAGTAGTAGTAGTAGTAGTAGTATTAGTAGTAGTAGTTTCTCTATCATCATCTTTCAACATGCAGGTGGTTACGGTGTGTGTGTGTGTGTGTGTGTGACGTACATATGGGGGGGATACTATATATCTGAAAGTAGTAGAATCGTCTCTTGCAGAGGGAGAGAGAGCGACAACATCATATTATTTCTTCAATCTTTTGTAATATCCTCCCTCCCAATCCCTTTGAATCTATGTTTTGGTTTTTCCAAGAACTTGATTCTTTGGCAAATTTAACTAAAGAATCCGTTATGGTGAGCCGTCATCACTATTATGACCACTACCACTATTTGCACTACTGCTGCTGCTGCTGCTACAATTGCTATTTCTCAAGGACAACAACAACAACAACAACAACAACAACAACATACTCTTGGTCGTTTCCCTGGTATTGTATGGCGCACCTTAATGGAGATGATCAACCAAAATAGAATAATAATTATAATAACAACAACAATAACAATAACAATAACAATAATAATATACACGCATATAGAGAAGAGAGATATATAAAATAGAGACTGCTACGAAGAATAATGTATCATTATGATTGTGGTGATTTAAGCGCCGTCATTCCATCCTTTACTCCCAATAACAGTCAAATAATGACACGATGACATCCTGCTATTTCTATTTCTACTACCACTCACTTACATCCACCACTACTACTACTACAACTAACAAACTGCTACATGAGCATCATATTGCTGCCGGAAGAATGGTCCAATTTAGAGGATGATGAACCACCCTTCGAGGAAGCCATAACGATCTTTTATAACAACAGATTGTGAAAACAAGTTACATTTCTTTACTAGATCTGCCATAGAGAACTGATCTAGGTAATGTTCGTCTTCATAGATGATGATAATAATGATGATGATAATATGAATATGACAGTTTCAGGTCTAACCCCGCTTATCTTGTCGACACGAATATGCAGAACGTGGTTTTCTGCCTCTGCTGATTTGTGCTTTTTCTTGAATAATCTGTGTATAATCAACGCATGTTTGTAGAAATGAATTTACTGAGTGAAAGAGTGTGTAAGAGTGTGTGTGTGTGTGTGTGTGTGTGTGTTTGTGTGCTAAATATAAATAACTGCAATGGTGACTACTGTTTTTTCGGTAGTAGTCGTAGCAGCAGCAGCAGTAGCGTTCTCTCTAACAGCAACGCTGTTGACCTTACTGTCATCCTTTTCTTTGGATGCTTGATAATCGACTTTCTCCGTGATATTCTGTCACTATATTTAAACAACAACATACTAAACCGAAGATATATGTAAATAGACGATTTTACGGCAACGTGACGATATCTTATACTTTAAATTAATGCTGATAACAATAATAATTATCGGTTAGAAAGACACATCAATTAATCGTCACGGTATGAAATATCCTCATTCCTTCCACGCACCTTGCGAACATTTGCTCTGTTTCTACACGATTTTGCAACTCTTTCTGCTCCATCTCGAGCTCTTTAAGTTCTGTAGCCACAATAACCTTTTGATTCCTCAGCTTATTCCTCGTGTTCTTTAACATGTTCAGCCACTCAAACATGTCGCCGCCTTGGAGACGGGGTGTCTTGAGATTTAGTATAGGAGGAGTTCCTGATTTCCCCCCCAATCCTTTTGCTCCAGACTCACGGACCGCAGAGAGGATAGATGCTTCGATATCCTTGCTCACACTCCTATGTTGTTGTTGTTGATGATGATGATGATGATGCTGATGACAAGAGGGTAGTGCAACAATAGAATCGGCGCTGCTGCCCTCTTTAAACTTTTTCGTCGTTCATTGACTAATGCCCCAATAATACCATCTTACCATCATCATCATCATCATCATCATTTTCTTTATCATATTTACTATATTGTAACTACTAGTATAATTATACAACTGGTACTATTACTACTACTACTACTACTACTACTACTACTATTACTACTACTCACCTAAACGTCATGACGTTGATGCAACCTGCTACCATGCGGGAACTTACAGCTACAACCTGTGTCGTGTGTCACCAAAAAAATATATTGATGACGATGATGATGGTGGTGGTAATAATGAGCTGCAGGAACTTACAGCTACAACCTGTGTCGTGTGTCACCGAAAACATATATTGATGACGATGATGATGGTGGTGGTGATAATGAGCGTAGCAGTGTTTGGTGTAACAAGGTAGAGCAAAAGCAGGAACCCAGACACGAAGTGAAATAAATCCTCCATCATTACATAAGGAAACTACTACTACTTCTACTACTGCTAAATCCCATTATTGAATTGTAAGCACTCGTATCATTATCTCCAATTGACGACAAATACGCACATAATGACTCAAAGATGATGTAACCATAATTCTTTCCCATAATGGATGACGTGCAACCTTGTATTGCTGATGGTGCTGCTGCTGCTTTGCGGTAGTACTTCCATGATTTGGACCACTATCAACTGAAAGAAGAGAGGATCTCATCCAAAAATATACCAAATATAAAACTATGAAATGTATTTTTATGGATATGAATATACGAATATTGTATGGCTGCGTGATAACCGCAGGTGGTTGCTTGATTGCGTGATTTTGTGATGTACTATGTGCTAAGAAACCTCTTGTGGTCGAAGTAGTATTCCGGCCTCCACATGGTATTAAGATGTAATGTGTACCTTATAGCACAATAATAATTAATATTATTTGTGTGCTCATTGCATCCGCTACTTATTAATTACTGCAAGTTATCATTGCTATTTTATTATTATTATTATTATTATTATTATCATGGTAAACGTTTATCTTATTTGTCTTTATATCACCGTCACCACTGATACTACTACTATTACCACTACTAGTACTAGCACTAGTACCGTAATTCCCATCTATTGTAAAGCCATTGGACCAGTGATTAGCATCCAAAGATACCTCCACCTCCCATACGCCGGCCCTCCCGTTTTCCCAATGAAAGTCCCAAAATCCATGCTTTGGAATGGTATTGCTTCCTCCTCCCTTCTCTTGCTCACTTATATTTAGCCGATGATGCTGGTGATGATGCTCATTCTTAGTAGTAGGCGAAGCAGTAGTAGTGGTAGTGGTAGTAGTAGTAGAAGTAGCTTTTATATTTTTAAAGCAGTTCTCCTCCACATCTTCAAATCCACCATTGTTTACTGCTGCTGATGATGAAGATGATGATGCCCTCTGTGCTGCAGGCAAACGGAAATACTTCATGCTTTTGCACGATTCTCCTCTGCCCCCTCTACTCTCACCACCCATTATCATTCTTGAATCTGATTGACGGAGATAGAGCGACGTAATCGAGCTGGTACTATGTCGTCCGATCGAGTTGACAAGAACAAACTTTGGTAAAAAACGAATTATTTTTGTTCGGAAAAAACGGCCCGGAGCCCCATCCACGAGAATGTTTATTGGCAGTGCGTTGTTGTATTCCTTGATGTTGTTGTCATTGTCGTTAGCAGCAGAGTTAAGCTGCTGCTTCTCAATTAAGGTCTGTGTTACAGCATCCATAGAAAGATCCACTACGATAGGCTCGCTCCAAAGGATTCTTGATCCCTCATGGAACACGCATACTTCAAGTTGCTGTTGTTGTTGTTGCTGCTGCTGCTGCTGCTGCCCCGTAATGCCTTCCTTGTTATTGCTTGAAGAAGATGCAGAAGCAAAGCTAATTGGTGCGAATTCCAACATAATCTGATCGTTGTCGCCTTCATGTCCAGGATATGCTACTGTCTCTCTCATATCACCATTACTTGCCCTTCTGTTCTTATTCTCCTCATCAGTCTCTTCTTCTCCTTCTTCTTCCTCTTCTTCTTCTTCATTTTCCTCCTTCAATCCACGATAGTAATAATTCGTCTCAATACTATCTGAAGGATTCAAATGGTATGAGCAGCTCGCAGCTGGGGTCCGAATGCGTAGTGTTGTCCTCTGGAAGTGGTTCGTCACCCAGAATTTTGCATATAGAACGATGTGCACTTCTGCCTCCTTCCTAGTAGTATTGTTGTTGCTGTTGTTGTCGTTGGTATGCTGAATCGCCTCCGCCAAAACATAGTTGTCAAAGTCAATCTCATGCGTAGAAGTCACTCTTGTTGTTTTCTTGTTGCTAAAATTTTGTCCGGAGTTCCCGGAGTGTGGTGGGCGATCGTTATCGTTCTCACGATGATGTCGGTTTGAATTTGTTATCACTGCTGATTCTCCGCCGCGTCGAGAAGGAGATCGGACAACACGTGTGAAAGCAGAGCGACTACTACTACTACTTCTACTACTACGGGAGAAGCCATTGTCTCCTTCACCTGCTACCCTTAGATTAATCCTCCTAGCAAAGGCGTCATCATCGTCTTGAAGTAGTGCTTGTTGTTGCTGCTTCTCCTCCCCTTCACCATCCCCCTCTTTTTCTTGGTGGTGGTGCTGCTGTGATTGAGTTGCATGGTGGTTATTATTATTATTATTATTATTATTATTATATGAGGGGTCTTGCCTTGCTCCAAGAAGTTTGATATCTAAAATCGATACTGGGTCAGACCATTCATAGTCGGGAAGCTTAATGCGGAGAAACGAGCGGTCTCTCGTCTTTGGATCCATATAATGGTCCCGCTTCTCACCTCTTCCCAGTGAGAACACACGGTGCTTTGACTTGTCAGGGGGATATTGCAGTATCATGTAATCCACCGTGGAAAACAAGAGATTCTCCACCTTTAGCGGTACGGCAAAGGTGAAAGTTCGTAAAAGATTCGCCCCTAACCCTACTGTTCTTTCTACAGCTTTGTCTATTACTACTCCTTCGAGGATGTGGGGTTGTTGTGCGGCTGCTGACATCCTTCTCCTCATCCTGGTGATCTTGGTGTCTGTTATAGTTGTTGCATCGTATTCTTCTTCCGCTCCTTCAGCAATGCAGGTGTTCACGGTTGTGATAACCTGAAGTACCAAAGGACTTTCAGCTTCTACTCTCCCTGCTGCTGCTGCTGCCATTTCTTCTTTTTGCTGGTGCAGTTTTGACGAAGAAGCAGCAGCAGCATGTGAACCTCCTAGTTTGTTGCTAGCCCTCTCCTGCATGTCATTGTCATCGATTTGTTCATCGTACAAATTGGGGCGAGTAGTAGCAGGAGGGATCGTGTATGTAAAGCTCTCTGTCAGATTTGCAGTAAAGGCATCGGGGAAAAAGCTACTTCCGTATTCATACAAATTAGCTTCAGACTGCTGTAGCGCAGGAGGTATTGAAAGGGCAGATTCTATAGCACTCAGCTCACGATGTGCCTCTCGAAGCTCATGAGCCATCTGTCGCGGAATTGCACGCACCCAAACTTGTCCAGAATCAGAAATTTGGAACGGCATAAACACTCGCGAATTCGGGTGCACGATAAATCTCAATTCGCCGTTGTTAGTAGTGTCCCTACTGCTACTACTGCGCCCAAAACCAAATGCTCTTACGCTGGATCTTCGTCGTCGATGATGATAATGATGATTAGGATGATTAGGATGATTACGAGGGCTCTTTGTTTTCCAAGAAACAGGAGCATTTGGTGATACACTATCATCGTCGTTGTCATTATTACCATGTTTACTATGCTTGTGAAGTCCATCATTGTCCGCAATTTTAGCATGACTATTTCTCCCAAACAGTAGCTGGTTATTATCGTCCTGTCGTTCGTGGTGAGACGACATCAAGATGTGTGATAGGGTGCTTGCTCGCCTGATTTTCCCTCTTTTTTTAGTATGTGGCTTAAAGCGCGGCGGTGGGCTTTTGCTCATCATATTCTGTGTCGTAGTTGTCGCCTTTTCCGAGGTTGAATGCACCTCTTCTTCGAAACCATCATCGTCATCATTATCATTATTACCATCATCGTATTTTTGTTCTCCTTCTACTCCGTCTTTTACACCTATTTGTTCTAATTCTGCATCATGAGGATCACCGTTGGCATGTTGGTAGTCGTACTCTTGCTGCCGCTGCTGCTGATGGTGTTGATGATTATTATACTCATTTTTGTGTTGTTCGTTCCAATATTCCTCCTCCTCCTGCTGCTGCTGCTGCCCTGTCATTCCTCCCGCTGCTCCTTCAACTGCTTCTCGGTGTGACAATTTTGATTTGAGATGAAGCAGAGTAGTATTGTTGTTTACAGCAGTAGTATTGTTGATTGAAGTTCGGGATGTTTTCATCATAGAGCGACCAATGACCAATGACGATGAGCACAACACATCCAACACTAGAGATGTATTATTAACCAACTCCACACATGACGAAACAGTCGCTACACACCGTCCATGGTCGCATTCAACGGCGCATAGCATCGAATATACATTTGCTACATGTCTTTTTGTCTGGACAACATGATAAACACGTTTACCCTCCGTGTGTACGTCTATTTTGCCAACAACATGAAATCCCATCAGCTGCAGGTCGATTGTGGGAATCTCCCCTTCACCTGAAGAATCATAATAAATCTGAAACTGAGGAATTTCTAGCGCCTGCTCCGCGCCATTTTGAACTGTGAAGCATTCTCCCTTAGAATTCCAATAACGCAGCCTTGCACCGGTCATGTTCCGCAGCCAGTATCGACGACATGACGATGATGATGATGATGATGATGATGATGATGCTGTCACCTCTCTTCGTCGTTGATTTTTGGGGCCAAAAGATTCGAACGTTCCACCATTGTCACTCTCTCCTGCGCCAATAGTAGCACCATGTCCTCCCCCCCCCCCCCAAGATGCTCCGTTGTGTGTTTGGATGCGAATTTGGTCGACAACTATGAGCATATTTTGCAACATCGTGGAGCTGTAGTTTACTGTCAACCTCTCTAGAAACCGCACACTAACTTCGATCGCGCCGTTAGAGGTAGTTTTGTAGAAGTAGGGGTCAAGTGTACTGCTGCTAGAGAACGCCTCCCATAAAGCAAATCCAATACTCGGTGGGGGCTGTACATTTTCTGGGGAAGAAGTGAACCAACGACGCACAACTTCGACATTAGCAGTGCATGGCTCTACTAGCAGCTTCCAAATATTATGTTGCCAATCAAAATGTTCCATACTTATTTGCGAATTCCATTTCGTCTTTATAACGTTCGAATAAGCCATATTCATCTCGTCTCCGCTATAATCATGCCCATGATCATGATCATGATCGAAGTAGTGAATCTCCTTGTTTCTATCATCGGCATTGTTAGGGACGATTGCACTACTACTACTACTACTACTACTACTACTTCCATCCTCACCATTCTGCCCATTAGTAATCTGCGTAGTAATCTGGAAAGAATTAAAGATTAGGCGCAACCTTGGCAATGAGTCCCTGAGCAAACTATCGACTAAAGTAACCCTTAGCCGTGGAAGCTGTAAAATGAAGGACAACGTGCTTCTACAACTGCGCCAGAATGAATCGAAGAATAATGGTTCAAGATGGTCTTTATCACTGATATACCAATATTTATAGATGTTTTTATCGTCATTGGTCTCTCCATAGTCTTCTTCGTCGTAATTCTCGTCGCCATGTTCGTCGTTGTCATCATCGTTATTATCCTCCTCAACAACACACCCATCTCTTTTGTACTTTTCTGCACCATTTGTTGAAGTTGCTGGGTGTAATGTAAGATATAAGAAGAAAGAGAAGAAGACGAAGAAGAAGAAGAAGAAGAAGAAGAAGAAGAAGGAAGAAAAGACCGATTAATAAAATGTATTTTCTGATGCAGTGATTCAACCCAAATCCAAAAATACACCATCACGAATATTCGGCTTCCATAGCCATTAAGTGTGATTGTAATCATCATCATCATCATCATCATCATCATCCTCACCATAACAAACATCATCGGCACTGTTATCATTGTATCGAGTAGGAGCATTGCGCATAATCGATGATGATGTCAATAGGACGTGCGCTCGCTTACTTCGTGATGCTAGAAGTGATGCTTTTCCGCCGTCGCTATCGTTATCATCATCATCATCATCATCATCATCATTATCACCATCACCATATTTACCGGTATGTCTTTGAATCATAAGCAGAAGTAAATATAGCAGGGAGAAATCTGGGACTGTCTTGGCCTCAGCAGCAGCATACTCTCCTCCTCCTCCTCCTCTGTTGTTGTCCTCCTGTTCCAGGCGCCATTCACAACGCTTGGAATAATAGCGAGCGGAAAATTTCGAAAGGCGGAGCGAATGCCGTACGGCGGGAGAATCATGTTGATACTCCCAAAATTGTAAAGGAAGAGGAATGATGGATTCATAGTAGTAGTATTTATTATTATCTCGTTGCTGCTTTTTGTCGTCGTAAAAGTGATGACGACGATAATGATGATGATGATGATGATTACTAAATCTTCCTTGTTGTGGCATAGAGGATGATGATGATGATGATAATGATGATGGTGATGTCAAGCTGAATCCTGATCGTGATACTACGTCGAATCTTGCGTAGTTCGCACTCACTTTAAGGTCATAATTAAAGGAAGAAGAGGATGATGATGGTGGTGACGATGATGATAAATTAGAGCTTCTGGGATTGAGCGAGGGAGTGAACTCGAGCGTTTGCGAAGAAACCACACGGAGACCTGCGGTAGTCCTCGTCGTCGTTGTTTTTAATCCTTGACCTCTCCCTGTGCTGCCACCACCCCCGCTGCCTCTAGTTCCAAATCGTGGAAGTGGGATGCGAATGTCCGCCTCTATTAACTTAATCTTCCAATTTTCCTCTCGAACCACCCGTTGATATTGTTGTTGTTGTTGTTGTTGTTTCGGTATTAGTACATTGGAGGATGGACATGGGTTATTGGGTGATAATAACTGTAATAATAGTGCTCCTAGTGATGATGAAAGCCTTCTGGGTGTTGTAGTCGTTTCCCCCATTGCTTCCTCTTTCTCCTTTGCTTTCAATCCCCCCCTCTTCAACGTACTTTTTTTCTCCTCTCTAAAGCTCCACTTCTTCCTCTTTTTTTCATCATTACTACTACCATCGTCACCATGATCTCTCTTTCCTTCACCTTCCTCCTCCTCCTCTTCCTCTTCCCGATAGTATCTGTCTTGTCCTTCTGTATTATCTGTGCCTCCTGCCTTCGATGATAACAGTAACATCAATAGATTCTGTACCCAATCCTGAAAGAGGAGCTTCCTTCTTCTCCTAATTTTTCTGACTGTCGGTCTCCCTTCCCTCCTTCTAGATCTCGATGAGGAAGAGGGCGCTGCTACCACTGCTGCTGGTGCTGTTGTTGTTGCAATGTTGTTCCATTCTAACGGTAGAGCACACAACTGCTCCAAGACATTCACATCAACCACCAAGTGTCGAATGGTAACCTCGCCGTGAATATCATGGAAAAGTATGTTATTACTTTCCTGCTGCTCTTCAACTGCTGGATCGTGATGTAGTGAGGAAATCAAGGTGGAGTTTAGGCCAGTAGTAGTTGTAGTAGTAGTAGTAGTAGCAGCAGCAGCGCTAGTAGGAGTAGTAGGAGTAGTAGTAGTAGTAGTAGTAGTAGTTCCAGGAGTTAATAGTAAAGCAAACTCGATATTTGGTGCTGCAGATTGCCTATTGTGATGACAATAATGAAGAAGAAGAAGAAGAAGATGATGATGATGATGGTAATGGAATTTCGAAAAACATAGAAGAAAAATGCTTTAAGGAGGCAGGAATATATATATTTTTATTTAAAGAAAGAGAGATGTCAAAGTCAAGCTTCATGATTAAGGTAAAGGGCAAAGGAGGAGATTCCTATAATATGTTACTGTCTATATTTTCTGTGTGGTATTCTTTATATAATACGTGTTGACGAATGTTATTTTGTTTGTTATCCTCGTCTTTGCTGATTCTCCTTCATTTTGGTAGAATACCGTTGTCGCCTGCTACTGCTTTGCTGCGACGATTTTCTAGCTGTTTTTGCTTTTGTTTCTGTAAAAGAGGAGGAAGTTGTGTATCAGAGAGAGGGAGGGTAGATAAGATATTGATGCGATGAAAGATACACATAAGCCACGCATATAAACTACAATCATTACTACCATTGCATATACGCTTTACTGGTGTATTATTGTCTATACCTGCTGCTGGTGGATGCTGTATCAGCCGAATGGAGCGCAGCTTGTTCGTGGCTGGGCATCGATAACCAAGTTGTAGCGATGTGGTAAATCCTAACAGGAAGGAGAGAAGGAAGAAAGGAATGAAGGAATGATCCCATAATAGCCGAACAACCGAACAGCAGAGCAACAAACGAAAGCCGTGTGTGGAAATTAGAAGTAAAGCCTGTTGTAAGTGCTATGCCTTGTAGTGGTAGTAGAAGTAGTAGTTGTAGTAGTAATAGTAGTAGTAGTAGTAGTAGTAGTAGTAGTAGCAATGTCGATTCATTTATATCTTTGCAAAGCTTCTAGCCCCACGAAAAGCAACATACATGCAAACTATGGACCTTTCAACTCAAATCCAGACAGATGTTTTCCCAACGGTTCGAAATCTGTTTTTCGTACGATTTGTTCTTATTTTTTCGGTTGCAGCTATAGTAGCAGTAATAGTAGAAGAAGTATTACCCGCCCTATGATGTTCAGAGCCAAAGGTTACGCGAAAATTGTCACTTATTGTTTTCAGTAGTGGTTCTTTGGATATTCTTGCACTTTTTGGATAGCCTGCTGTAATGTATTTCACACTGTAAAAGATTTGTATCTTTTTTCAATCAATTAAAACCCTTCTTCTACTCTCTTCACGTCGCTGCAATGTGGCACTGTACTATCGGTTGATTGTCCACCGTGAAAAATAGAATAGTTTTTTAACCCTGGCTTACTACTTCTCAATTATTTGGAATAATGAGAGACAATAACACCATGATAGACTTAGTATCTATACCTCTTCGAGAAGAATGGAACAACCGAATTTCTAGTGACTGTGGTAAGTAGAAGGGAGTATTAGAGCTGCTATCCCCATAATATTTTAACGGTAATGATGATGACGACGATGATGATGATGATGATGACTAAATATATTACATCTGGTTCTCTTCTATGTCTTGTATTACAAATTTATACAATATATGTTTTGGAACATCCATGCCTGTACACATTGCAAAATACCTTCGCCTCCAACTCAAATTTCCATCCCTTCATGTTGCTGTGTACTACTTTTGTCTTTTGAAATTCTCCAGCCCTCCAGCCATCCTTTTGCTCCCCCCCCCCTTTATTCCTTTTAACTATATTTCTCTTCTTTTCCATCATCGTCATCATCATCATCATCCAACGGCGGCGCTGCAATGCGTATTCCTCGAGAATGTCCGTGGTGATAGATATCACCAGCCCCGACAATGCACTCACCCGAATCGTATCCATATTCTAACAATAGCAGTGTTAGTAGTAATTATTATTTATTACAACAAAAACATAAGGACAGCAGAGGTAGAAGCAGTAGGATGAAGAGGAATAGTAGGAAGAGGAGGAATGTACTAGTTAAATATTTTCTCTGGAACTTCTCACCTTCTCATGCGGAGAATATCTACAAATTTCATCATCATCATCATCATCATATCATCATCATCATGATCATCCAGCAGCAGCACCTTTCCATCAGCAAGGATAATGGACATCCTAGTCGCAGGAAGAATGTTAAAGATTGGTTCAGGGTGCTTCTTGAATCCCCCCTCGGCATCTTCGTCGTTCCAAGTGGTAGTAGTAGGTTCCTTGGTACTTCTTTTGTCGTCATCGTCCTTGGACACAGAGAGTGATAATAAACAAGAGACTTGCATTTCCCTTGATGTTGGCGCTTTGAACAGATGAAAGATATCTGGTACCTCGGCGTCATGGATCCGTAGCATTAGCACCTATTTTAGCAGTGTAGTAGTAGTAGTAGTAGTAGTAGTCGTTGTAGTGGTACGAGATGACAATGATAATGATGAGGAATACGAAGAAGAAAGCAGACCGTAGCACACATAAACAGAGAGTATTAAATCATGATTGTACAATGCCATGACTTACCGACGGACTCTGGGCAGCGCTGAAACTTCCAGTATCATCATTATCCTTCTCATCATCCTCATCTTTTATATTATTTAGAGCACGTCGTCGCCGTCGTCGTCTTCGTCGTTTTTCTCTTGTGCTGTTGTGCTGCCCATGGACGATATGCTCAGGATGATCAGTTTGGTGCCTCGCATCATCGGCTTCATCATCATCAGCAGCAGCAGCAGCAGCGGTACCATCTTCGTCATCATCATCGCTTTGGTCGTCGACATCATCGTCGTCTCCAATATAGTTGTTATCTTGATCAACACAATAATTCTTCTTGTCGTCATAGGAAAATGAGGGTGGACTTATATTGATATCGCAGTCTTCTAGGCGACAATGTACCGTAGGAGCTAAATTCCTGTCAAATTAGCGAGATGTGATGTCAGGTAAAAGGTAATGATTCACTATGGGTGGTGGTGATGATGATGACGACGACGTATAAGATGATGGAGAACATAGCGGTATTGAAAAAGAATAAGTAATTAGGCTACTATTTTAACAGCAATAGTAGTAATAGTAGTAGACGCAGTAGCAGTGATAGTAGTAGCTTATCATCGGTCTTATTCAATCAAATCGCTATTACTGCGACTGCTTATTTTTCTAAGCAACATAGATGAAAAATCATAACTTGAAATAGTAAAAGAACCTGAGTGCTCTAACGAAGCTTTTCGCGTTCATTTCTTGTCGCATTTGGTCCTTGCTACTACTCCTCCTACTACCGCTACTATAATCCCTACTGCGGCCTAAAAACGATGGGAATATAGCTGCTAATGGAGTCAAAAACGGAAGGGCCTTTGCATCCTGAATCTGGAGATTTCGCACAACTGCGCGACTGCTGGTTGTGCCATAGAATTCAATGAATAAAGAGGGTAGCCGCTGTGCTCGATAGCTGCCTCTGTCTCGGTTATTTTTTTTGCTCGCAATATTCCGTGATGCAGCGTAGATAGACGGTTGTGAGAGCGGCGGTACTGTATGTAGTAACACATTTGAGTTTATGTAAGAAAGAGAAGATTGAGGACGATAGAACCAATTTATGAAATGACGCATTATTTTTACCAGGATTTGAGATTCCGAAAGAATTCGAAGTATTATCAGAAGGATAAGGAGGGTTTTCGCCTCCTGTAATTTTCAAGCTGTCAACTGTCGCAGTGATCTTTCCCTCGGGGTGAAGTAGCTCCATGGTACACCAGAAGAAATCAGCGCTCACTGGAATAATTGCATTTCGCAGCGACGACCGATTTTTATTTTCCATTTCCTTCTTGTCAACATAGTAGTCCTCCTTGTTATTGTTCTCTTCTTCTTCGTTTGTGATTGCAATGTTGTTGTCATTACTGCTGCGTCTAGAGACGCCCTCTCTATTGAAACCGGCATTGCTATTATCAAGGTCCGCATTGAGCATACGAACATGCTTGCAAGACATTATCCATTTGCGTTGTTCCTTTTTCGGAATAGTAGCAGTTTCCATCATCATCTTCTTCTTCCTACTTATCACTTGCCGTCTCATTCTTCGGTCCCATAAGGTGCTATTACTATTATTTTTTTCAATCGTGGGGGTGTAAGAGGATGAAATTTGCGTGGAGTAGTCACGGTGGTGGTGGTGGTCTCCGTAACCTCGATCCTCTGCATTATTTGTAGTATCATTGGGACGACTAATATCATGATCGGAATGTGGCCATCCTGGCAGTGCAATCTTGAGAGCATTGAGAGCTACTCGTAATCTTTCAATTGATACAATACCTGCAACTCCGGGATAAAACTCGGCATAGTTTGCCATGAAAGCGATATCGTCTGCCTCATTGATATCGATATCAATCAACTCATGGATTTGTGCTACGGGGAATCTGAACGGGGTAATTATGCTGATAGTGACGAAGATGATGATGAAGATAAAGATGATGATGATGATGATGATGATGATGATAATCTAGATACATGTGATTTGTAGGATGGTGATGACTGTGATTATGATTATGATCATGATCATGATGATAATAATGATAACAGCTATATCATTATAGTCCCATATGCAGCAGGATCTACCTCCTGTATTTTGGTGGTACTTCTTCCATTTTCTTCGCTGCTTTCTTCTTATCCTCCTCCTTCTTCTCTTGCTCCTTCTTTAGCATGAACAAAGCAACCAATTTCGTGCTAATATTGATTGCAGAAATTTTATGCATGTTGGAACTTGGGTAAACCATGTTTAGTCTTACTCCAAGGGGAAAATCAAGGACCAGAGGGTCTTTCAATCCTACATAAACAGTAATGATATGGATATGTGTCGTGATGATAATCCTGATGAGGACGATGATAATTGTAAGGGTGTGATGGCGATGAAGGTTTTTCTGTCGTCATTAAACACACAACATTCAAACTAGAATGTACTTCGTCTATTCGTAGTACGTACCTTTGGGGATCATCATCATCTCCTCTGTGTTATCAAGCGTGGTGTGGTTGATTCTAGTGATATTTTTGCCGTTTTCCTTTCTTTCCTGCGATGTCTCCTTGTCCACTGCACTATCATCACCATCACCATATTCTTCTTCATTGCCATCATACTCTGGTCCTTCTTTTTCTTCGACTGAAGCCACACCGTCGTCGTCGTCATCACTCAAACGTGGTCCTAGGTGGTTATTATCCCCACGCCCTGCTATCATCACCTTTAATTGCCTGCAATTCAAGTACGTGCTTACGCAACAAAGGGCTGATGATGCTGCCATATTCCGAGATTTGTTCGCAGCGGTAGTAACAGCAGTAGAAGTTGGTGGGCGTCGTTTTGTTTGTTCCCCCCCTTGATGCTGCTGGTGCCAAGGTTGCTGCTGCGGTCGTAGGTGATTATTCCTTCGAATTATACTATTAGCAGACGCTAAATCGTTATAATAATCCATGGTCAAGGCACTAGCATGAACCCAGCTTGAGAGTCTTTGGAGACTCGCAGTATCTTGAGCACAAAATCGCGTGGTTTCAGTCTCAATAAGAAGACCAATGTGCACGGGAAATCGATTCAACCAGGATGTTGCCAATGATAGCTCAGCATTTGAGGAGGAAGAGGAAGAGGAAGAGGTATAGGAAGTAGGTGAAGGAACAGCAGCAGGGGACCCCTTGCTGTCACTAGTAGTTGTTCGGCGACCTCTGCTTTCTCCTTCCTGCCGTAGATTGTTTCTTCTACTTCTTTGATGAGGAGGAGGAGGAGGAGGAGGGACATCTAGCAAGGGTTTTATGAAGATTGTAATGTGAATGATGATAATCATGATAATTATAACGATGATGATGATGATGATAATGATGATAATGAATATGATGTTATTACTACTTCCCCCACCTTGTCCCTCCTCCTCCTTGATTCTGCATGTGAGTAGACCCGAAAGCTCGTTGTGTACAATTAAGGGAATCCGTGCTATGTGTGTAATACAAGTGTGTGTGTGGGATGTGTGTGTGTATAAATAGATCTAAATAATATAATTATAATTTCATAATCATGATCATCATATTATCATCGTTACCTTGATCATCATCATCATCATCATCATCATAATCATTACAACCACAGTTAATATCATCGTTGAAACTTAAGGTAGCATATTTGTAGTTGCTTACAACCACAATTAATATCAAACGTCGTCGTCATTACAATCCTCTTCTTCATGGTATGATCATTAGGTGGTATGCGTGCTTAATTACATCTTTCATTGCTGTCATCTCTGCCCCTTCTCCTCCTATATGAGAAGAATCTTCTTTTTTTTCTTGTTCTTCTCCTTATTCTAGGAAAACAATTTGTCTTGACTTCGCGTAAGATATCAGTTTGTTCGTGAAAGTGAGCAGTGGAAGTGGAGGTAGGTGGCAGCACGTCTACTTCGATAACATTTCCTCGGATTCCAATCCTAACGTTGGTTGATTATTATCATTGTCATGATCCATTTTATTCCGTTCTCATTGCCATGATTATCATCATTATCATCATTTGTGTAAGGTAATGCAACAGAAAAACAACACAGAGATAAAGAAGACAAAATAGGTTTCAAGTCATTTTCAGGAAAGAATCAATCAAAGCCTTCATATTTGTCCTCCTCCTCCTCCTCCTCCCCCCCCCCCTACCCTTAGGTACATACATGGGCGAGTCTAAGAAGTAGGAGTGGGGTATTCTTTCTGTGTCGTCATCAATGGACGACGAAGAGGGGAAGGAGAAAGGGGGAAGGGGGGAGGATAAGTTGTAGTCGTCTTCCTCTTCTTCCCTTGCTGCTGCTGCTGGCCTCTGATAAATAGATATTATATACACAACGAGGAGAAAGAAAGAAGGCATTGGAATCAGTAAATAGTGTTCATCTTATCATCATGAAGAATCAATCAACAAATAATCGATATCGATTTCCATTCGTTTCTTCGCAATTTATCAAACAAACAAAGATCATGCACACCCCTGCCCGAACTAAATAATACCACAAAACATAAGAAACTGCAATGAATCATCATCATAATTTGTTCAATGAATGGTAACGATTCATCTCTGCTGCAGGCAGGGACTACCTTTTTGAACTTGCCTTCTAGATTCTTCGGTCTGATAGTAAAATGGTGGATCATCATCATCATCATCATCATCATCATCATCATCCTGTAGAAGACAGATGATGAAGACACTAGAGTTAATCATGTAGTGGCGGTAGTATCACTGAAGCTGGACGCATCAAGGTAAAATATACATATGTTGATGATGTACACGGTCATAATTAATATAAACCACATTGTAATTCTTAGAAAAATGTTTTCTTGTGTCTTGTATAGTATCATATTCTTGTTCATAAATCATATTAATAGATAGAAGCTATGATGACTTCCAAAATCTGCTTTTAAGATCCTGCATGTAGGTCTTGTTCGTCGAGAGCGTGAGTGACTGTGCCCATATAACCATCTCCTCACCAATGCCGCAAGGGGAGGATGAGTTGTTAGCAGTAGATGAAGGAAGAGATGAAGCATCAGCGCCAACAGGATCAGATGGTGCAGTAGTTGAAGTAGTAGTAGGAGAAGCTGCTCGAGGAATGTGTACACGTGGTGGTAAATGCCTGAAATGATGATGATGACGATGATGATGATGACGATGATTATAGCTGTTTCATTGATCATTTCACTACAAGATGGGCTTCTTCTTCTTCTTCTTCTTCTTCTTCTTCTTCTTCTTCGTCGCCGTCATTGTCTAGACTCACAACAGCAACTACAAAATGAAGGTAGTTTTGCTACTACTACTACCTCTCTGCAGTAATTCCTCCTCCTTTGGACGTCTCTATCGTGCCAGTACTACTACTATTACTACTATTACTACTCATCGTGGTTGGCTGTTGTTGCTGCGCTGCTGCGAATATCGTGTCTTGTCCTTCTTTTGCCACTGCTGCTGCTTTAATGCATATCTGTGGTCTTTCCAGGTGAAACTCAAACTCTGGTTCCCGTAAAAGTGAGGAGGACGTCGACCATCGTCGTGAGAATGATGCTGCTAAATCCTGCGGAAAGTAATAGTATTAGTAATATATTTTTGTCTTAATGTTTTCGATGAGTAAAAGTGTGTAGGTATCTAGCAGATTAAAGCACAGCACCACTAACAATCGGAAAAACTATCAAGAAATGGAGTCGGTTAATACTCTTCGCTTTTGCTTCGTCTTCTTATTCTTCTTCTTTTGTTTTCCTCTTTGCTATAATGATTACCACCGTCATCTTCGCCGACATCACCACCATAATATTATTATGATTTATAGCACTGCAACCTCTACTATCACCACCACCACTTCCCTTCTTACTATGCTATTATTCACACGATTACCGTTTTTACTCGGTTGGGGGAGGCATAGTGTTTGTAGTCATCTATCCCCTCGCCTCCCTTCCTCTTTGCGTCGTCACTCCTTCTTCTTCTTCTATTAATGGAAGGAGCAGCGACGTCACCGATTGCAGTGGAGATCATTGCCCGTATTGTAGCATCTTCAACCGATATCAAAGGCTCGTGCAGCGTCATACGGTACTAACAATAACAAGTTGCAGTAAACATAATAAAAATAAGAATAGGAATTGATGAATATATTTGTGTCCTGGTGTTGATAGTACCAACCATCTTTACATTATTCCACAATTATGCATATATTTCAGTGTATTCTTCTACCGTGTCGCCATATCTGATCGATAGAGGTCACGCAACGGTGCTCTCTCACTCTAAAGATACTCTCTCTCTCTCTCTCTCTCTCTCTCTCTCTCTCACACACACACACACACACGCATACAAGTAGGTAGACACTGGTAGTCGTTGCCATGATGCTCATACTCCGTTTAAATATTACAGTATCTCATTTCAAACAGTATTTGTTGATGTATAAGTAAGCAGCGAATAAGAAGAAGAAGAAGAAGAAGAAGAAGAAGAAGAGGAAGAAGGAAACAAAACTACCACTACTACTACCTTTGTGTTCATATGCCATTTGCCAGCAGTATGGTGGTGGCCATTATTCTCCCCATTATTATTATTATGATTATCATTATTTATATCTCCATGCCGCAGTACATGGTTTCCTCCTTTCTCATCAGCAGCCTTCGTCTTAATATCATTACTGTTAGTCGTCGTCGTCGTCTTCATCACAGGAGCAGGACGATGATGATGAAGCCGAGAATCTATAACGAGGTATAATGCTGCAGCATTTCCAGGCTGCTTTTCTGCTGCGATGATGGATATATATAAATGAATGAGCGAGAGAGAAGAGACGGAAATTGAATCATGACTAGACTACTTGTTCGCAAATATATTCAATATATTCCACCACAATCAATCATCACGCACTCCTACACATTCGAATATAAGGAAGGCTAAGAATGGACTCGATTTTGATGAAAGTTGGATGTGTATCATCATCATCATCATCATCATCATCATCATCACTAGTAGTAAAATACTTAAGGTTTGTTTTCTCGATAATAATAAGGAAACCCTACTCATAATTTGTTCATAATATGAACTAGTAAGGACAAAAACGTAGGAAAAGAATTAGGAGAAGGGAGGAAATGATTATATTCCATCACCACCTTTTTCTTTGCCTTCTTGTCTCCCTTCTCCATCTCCTTTTGCATAAAGGAATTGGACAACATCCTCCTCATCCCCATCCCCTCTTTGAGGACTTGATGTAAATCCTTAAAAAAGAGCAACAGTAAAGAAATGAAGGTAATAGCTAGTTTGATCACCTTCTTCATCATCATTATCATCATCATCATCATTAGCATCATCATATATTTTTATATATACACCCCAAAGTCGAAATCTTCCATCTGCAATATATTTGCTTCTACAACCTCACATTAATGATCATACTACCAGCAGATATTTCATTTGCCTGAAAATGTAGTGACGGCCACCTAGCCATGTAAGTAAATAAGTAAATAAGTAAGAATATCGTCCTCATATTCGAGTGAAGAGTTCATCAACCAATCAATCAATCAATCAAGTATCATCATGCATTATTTCAGCAAAAAATCATCCTTTACTTGTTAAAGCATTATTATCTTTTGCTATTCGCTACTTTGTTCTCTCATCTTTTTCTTACGCACAATTATCATCATCATCATCATCAGGAATCAATCGTCGTCTCATAAAAAGCACCTTCCAAATTCAGCCTTCAACCTCCATGCACTTGCTTTAATATGGGTGTATATCGGTCCTCCTCCTCCTGAACAAATTTAGTAGAAGGAGTATTCGCGGTTTATGACATTATAAAACAAGCACACACACACACACACACACACACACACACACCACACACATGGCTAAAGAATATAAATTAGGCGCACATTCATTCGACGACATGGAATTTTTCATGTAATACCTTTTCATAATGCAACATTCTAGCATCATAACAAAGTAATTGATATTACAATAATAAGAGGGCCATCGGCACCATCATCAACAGCACAAATATCATCATACTACCACTGATATGAGTGCCATCGCTGAGAGGAATGTAACAGTCGAGGGTATTGATATCGACGAAAGCTATGTTTAAAGGGGGGGTGGTTAATTGAGAAATGCATAATTGACTTTATTCATATATGAATATAATATGTATGTATATAAATGTGGAAAAGTGATGATGTATCAAGGAGTAGGCATCGTTTATTATCTCCGATTGACGTTTTAATTTGACTGAAGCTGAAAGCTATTCATGTAAGAGGAGCCGCATGCACCGACAAATAAATTGCCATTGAATTACTTCGAGTATTCATGAGTAGATCGTAGTTGCATTTTATATGCTACCCGAATATCGGAGCATAGCTTGGATGATTTTAATGAGCTCATTTATCGGTGCTTCAGGAGGACCAATACCAATCGATCCAGACGATGATGATGATGGCGGTATCACCTCTTCCTCACTGATGATAGATCAGTATGATGATCACTTTTACGAATATTTTGAATCGGGAACAAAAAAGGAAAATCTCCGCGGTGGGTGGTGGTGTGTTGTAGATGTAATTGTTGCTATTGTTGTTGTAGATGTTGTTTGAGCCATATCGAGTAGTTAGTTGGTGGTGTATGCGACACGTCCAAAATCGTTGCTTTAATGTCCCTCCTCCAAGAATCATGAGTGATCATCCATTTATTATTTAATCTAAAGTAGTTACTACTACTACTACTACCACTACTCCTACTACTACTTGTGATGCAAATAATACAATTAGGAGCAGTAGGAACACAATTAATTACTGTTGTTCTCATAATAAATTATTATCAATTATTCTTATTATTTATTATTATTTATTATTATTATTGTTATTATTACATGGAGCTTGTCCGACGGTAGAATTCTCTCGCCCTCTCTGCCCATTTGTTGTTTCAGGAGGGGGAGAAGGAGGAGGAACAGAAGGAATAGAAAGAATAGAAGAACAGCATAAACGGTCATCGTCATCGTCATCGTCATCACCATCTTGACTATCGTGAATCATGGAATAAGGGATCTTGGAGGCAATCAATCTTCGAATACTACTTCATTTAAACAGCAGTATATGATGATTACGATAAAAATAGACTCACCCGCAACGCTGAAAAGCATATTTGGTTCCAAGATTTTTGCGTATTGCACAGTCATATTATGTGCTTGACCTTTCGATTGTTCAGATAACAAATAATATTATATAAGCTCATAATGATCATAAGCAGATTATAAACATTAATTTTCAAAGAGCGGTAGAAGTAGCACGCAGGCAGCTGAGTTTGAAGATATTCATAGCACTTTATGAAGAAGAAGAAGAAGAAGAAGAAGAAGAAGAAGAGAGAATACGGAATAGATATTATAATTTAATACCATATCAGGTAGGGGACTGTCTGCTACCTATATAGGATACTAGCCGCTCTACTACGACTACTACTACTACTACTACTACTACTACAACAACTACAACAACTGGCCTGCTACTGTTACTGTTACTGTTTACTGTTAACTGTTCACTGTTAACTACTACAACAACTACAACAACTGGCCTGCTACTGTTACTGTTAACTGTTCACTGTTAACTGCTTACTGTTAACTGTTCACTGTTAACTGCTACAGCTGCTGTTACTACTACTGCTACTACTAATACTAATACTGCTACCATCTGGGACTGTCTGCCTCAAGGATAACCGCTCTAGAATCAGCATAGCCCTACCATCACCAAGCGAAAAGAATAATAATAATGATGATGATGATAACAGGCGAACAAACGAGCAAACACCATCAGTAAAAAAAAAAGGAGGGAAAAGTAGAGATTTAATGGAAAAATAGAAAATCTGATTATATATCAAGGGGGGAAAATATTTTTCGCTAAAATTAAAAGAACCGGCAGGAAGATTGTATTTTTGTTGAGTTTCTGTGTGTATGTGTGTGTGTGTGTGTGTGTGTGTGTGTGTGTTTATTGTTTGAGCTTGGCTATTCACAACCACACTGTATGTGTGTGTGTGTGTGTGTGTGTGTGTATGTGTGTTTATTGTTTGAGCTGGGCTATTCACAACCACCAGCACTACCTCTTGTCCTTTCGAAATTCAACCTAATATCAAATAGAGGAGGAGAGTATTACACACACACACACACACGTACACACGCGTATTAACATAATAACATACCCTTCCACATGTCCATACACGTGAATGGTCCGATCCAACTCCTAGGATCGTCGGTTTGAGAGCTGCTCTGCCTCTCATCATCGTCATCCACGTGATATCATTATCCGCAATCTTATTAATACTACTTCTTTTATCTTTAGAAGAAGATGAAGAAGAGGATGAGTTGTTGCGTTTATGCAAACTCCTTCCGTGGTTTGTATGTTCGTCGCCACCTGAGGAGGAGTGTATAAAAGAAGTCAAATTTTTTAGTAGTATGCAAAGTATGGGTATGATGTACCACCAATGTGATTTTGCCTCTTCTTTTCTTTTCTCTTCTCTATGTGTATCATGTCAATCATCCAAAGCGATAACACTGAACAACCGATATACGGAAAGTAGAGCTAACAATAACCTTTAATATTTATTTATATATTTGTTTATCTACGTATTTATTATCAAGGAGAATATATTTGTTTATCTACGTATTTATCATCATGGAGAATTTTAATTACGTCCATTAAGATTTTCCACTTCGCTGCTCGCAGCTTCGTCGTGAGGTAGGGAAATGTTAGACTTGATATCTCGTAGAATAACTCTAATCAGCATGATCATCAACAACGACGTCAGTTAGCAGCATGAGCAGCAGCAACAACAACATCTGAATTGCTAGTTGGTCTATCAATCATCGTGTATTCGAGATCAACAAACTATGATCCAGGCAAGTGGGAAAGCAAGTGGGTAAACAAACTCACATTCAATGCGAAACCGGTTTAAAAAAAGTGAAGAAGAAGAAGAAAAAGACGTTGAAAGTTTTCATATATTCTGCTTGATGCTAACAATAAGGATGATAGAAATTATAGCAATAAAACAAATACAAAGACTATAGCAACGAGTAAATGAGAATGGCATCATCATCTTTGTTATTGAGATGAAGAAGATACTTCTTCAGTTAGTGGTGATGGTTGGGGTCCAAACAACATTCATCAATTTTGTAATCTCAAATTAGTCGTCATCATCTTCATCATCATTATCGTCATCATCCTTATCATCATCACCTGGAGTCAATTGTATTCATGACAAGCTCCTCAATTTCGAGAGAAGTGTTGGTAAGGATCAGCGATCTAATGATTGCATAGGAGGGGAGGAGGAGGAGGAGGAGGAGGAGGAGGAGTATCATCATTTACGATGTGTGACAACCAACCATATTTTTGTTTGTTATCACTCATCATGCTTTAGGACTTCTTCACCGTAGACATGAGAGGATTGAAAATGAAGAACGCTGTTCTTCGGAGAACGGGGAATCTCTTCTTCCCCCACCCCCTGATCCTCCTCCTCCTCCTCCTCGTGATGCAAATTGTGCACTAGTTGGAAAATTAAGATGCATAATCCCAGATCTTCCAACTTCCATCTGCATTCCTTTTACCACTACCCGGCTGGGCGTTTCTGATAATTCACCATCAATGAAAACACACACACACGCAGAGAGAGAGAGAGAGAGAGTGAGAGAGAGAGAGATACATCTATTCAAGTAAGAACGCTGCTGGTAAATTCTACCAAACACTTCGAAGAGATTGAGCTCAATCGCAATCTGGTCCACAGTGATTCTCGTTACCTTTGTTAGTAAAAGAGAAGAAAAGGAAAAAAATAATCATCAAAACAACAACAAGAAGAAGAAGAAGAGGAATGTAAATCGGTACTGCTACTCTTGTAGAAATTAGTTATGGACATCGAATATTAAGTAATATTTGATAATGACTCTGATGACTGCGACGACTCGGGTGACTAGTTGGTGGCAGGGCCAACACATCTTAGCTGGTTAACAACTGAGCGAAAAAAAATTCTATCTTCCTCCCTCTCACTTTCTTCCTACCTACTTTTAACCCTACCCCCTATGAAATACGGTATGTAACATAAGCCATGAGTGGGAAGGGGTAAATGCATGTTTAGAAAACATCATCATCATCATCATACGGTATACTACCCATTCTGGAAAACCAAGGATGGCGCAATCTTCGGGAATTATGCTCAAGCGCTCAATAATGAATTTTCCTATGACGATGTTAAAACCACGTCACATGGTCAATATCGTTTTTCTCTACATCTATAAGTAATATCAACCACCACCACCACCACCACTACTACTACTACTACTACTACTACTACTACTGGTACCTTCCCAGAAGTCAGAAGTCCATGACGAATACGTGGAAGACTCCCCGTTGTCTATAATCTGGTAGTAATGAAGGACGACGACGAAACTTAAAGATGAGTACTTGTCGAATGAACAGCATCTTCAGAAATAGAGTGTACTAGAATAGCAGGTCAACAGGGGGGATAGAAAGTAGTGGGCACGTGGCAGTTTGTGCTTTCTTTGTTTGACAGCGGTAGCAAGCAAGTCGGTGCACACGTGCGTGCAAATATGATGAAGATGATGATGATGATGTAAATATGATGATGCACTCATGCACTAATAATAACGATGGTGATGAAGATTTAAAGGCACCTCTTTTTTGTCCCCCCCATTGATATCTAGAGGTTTCAGGTTTATGGGCAGGATTTGCTTGAGCAGAAAGTTGCCCACATGTCTATGAACGAATAACAAATAGATAGTTAACTGTGGCAGCAATAGAGAATACCCATGCTTCTACCTAACTATTACCTTGTGAATTCTTCCATATTTTTCTACTCTACACTACAAAGGGATTTTATCGTTGTTAATGATGTGATTCTCCGGCCTCCCCCCAGAAATATCGTTGTCCTCTCGTACAGCCTTCCTCTTGTAGTTCCCTGCTTGTCGGTTTGTCCTTTTCAGTTAGGTTGCCCTGGACACACGTTATCGCCATCCTAAGAGGATAGGTAGCCAACAGTAAAAGAAGCAGCATGCACATCTTTGACTCATTCCGACTTCATTGCACTTTTTCCTCTCATTCCCGAAGAAGCAGCTAGCTCAACAAATCGTGCAGCGATCAATCTACATACTAACGATAAAGCAATGCCTACGCTGCAACATCAATGGCTATATCTTTCCTACTCGCTTCCTTCTCATAGTAATATTCTATCGCACCTTCACCCATCCGCACCAATCGAGGAGCTCCGGGAGCTTCAACTTTGCCGATTAGATGAATAGGGGGAGAAATTATGTTCAAATTCTAATTACAAAAATAAAAAATTAAGAAATAATGCAGTTGTCGTAGCACTAAAATGACATGTGAACATGTCGCGAAATAGGGTTATTGTCGCAAAGGGAAAAAGCCAAGCAATAATGAATGAATGTGCCGTTCAGTTGATCAGTATCGAACAGAGAAAGCAGGAGCAAGACCTGCTTCAAGCTCCGATCCCCCTCCGCAATAGTAATAATTGCTCTGAAGAAACAGCAGAGATTCACCTGGTGCCTGGTGCTGTTGCTGGTAGGGTTGGTTTGTGGTTGGAAACTGTTGGCTGTAGGACTTCAGTTTATCCTTGAGTATACAACGATCTCACACATGCTCCACTGATGACGACGAAAACGATTTGCTGCTGGGTCTTCACGGCGACGATCTTCCTTCTCGCTGGAAGTAAGACTAACGCAACGACTGCTAAAGATAATAGGGAACATCTTCAGGTAATTCTAAAGAAACAATTATTGCTGCCATTTGGATATCGCTTTGGCGCCTCAAACGACTAATCATTGAACGTGTAGGCACTCTATCGATGGTATATCCGTATGTCCACTGAACGAAAAGCCTGTGTCGGGATTCTCGAAGGCCTCTCAAAGGCGCACCTTAGATTCAAGTCGCGGTTGATCGAAGATATGCAGCATTATAATGCCATGATAGATGCTAAAGCAAATCGAGTAAGAACCAATTGGAGAATAATAATCAACCAATTATACGCTGTTGGCTATTTTCATTGATCGATCGATCACCCAAAAACAGGAGATTCAAACAATATCCTCTGTCTACTGCAGTCACTCATGTTGATCTTTGATAAAATTTATAGCAAAGAAGAAGAAAAAGATGAGGAGGAGGGCTGGGAAATGCAGTGATTTGTATGGTTGTGTTGCTTGCTTGCTGGCAATATTGCGCCATAGTACATCGCTATCCTTGAATTAATCGGTTTCTTCAATATTACACTATAACATTGGATTATGTTCCTCCTCCTTCCTTCCGAAAGTTGAAGGTGAACGACACTGTATTGATATGTGGGTATCCGGATGAGAACTTAAACGCAAAGACAGGTTGTGTTGTAGTCGTAGTAATAGTAAGTAGCAGTGCTGCTGGTGGTGGTAAAGCGTATCGTGAGCATTAATTTGATACACAGATACATTATTACGACATCGTACACGTATTGTTATCATTATCATTAAATCCGTTGTTTGTTTTTGATTTGATATCGATCTACTTTTATGTAGGCCGGGTTGTGTCCTCTATCGGCGGTGTTGTTGCTCGGATGATGACGATGACGACGACGGCAACAAGAAGTGGCCAACACAACAATAATAATAAGAAGAAACCCATAGAATACTCCCAAGGAAGTCGCAAAGCATGGTTGGACAATAAAAACTTCGTCGGAGATCAGACCGCGGAGGATTTAGGTGTGGCGCCATCTTCTTCTTCTTCTTCTTCTTCTTCTTCTTCTTCTTCTGCTCCTGAGTATCTGTTGGTTGATATCACTTTACCAACAAACAAGGTGCCACTACCTAATCTGTAGATTGGTGGGAGAAAAGGAGGAGGAGAAGAAGCTATGTATGATACAACTACGCAATCATTGATATCACAAAATAAAAATTTCCCCTGCCTTTTCAAAGGAAAGCGACTATATTATCAATTATTCCAAAAACAGCACTCAAAGTCGATCTCGGAAGTTTCGTTCCAGAACAGAAGAATTCAAATACACAAGAAACATCTTCTCAAAAAGGTGGTAGAAGTTAGTATAGTATAGATAGATTTGGAGCGGCGGCTAAGTAGCTGCTGATGGTGCAGGTGCAGGTGCAGCTTTGCGAAATAAAACATTTTGTGTTCTTCTTCGTGTTTGTTGTGTGTTTGTTGTGTGTATGTGTGTGTGTATGTGTGTGTGTGTGTGTGTTGTGATATCAATAAATATACAGTAATAGTGTAATATGTAATGGAGACACGGGAGGTAGGGACCGGGAGGGTGAAATAATCTGTATTTTATGTTCGCCTACTGCAAGATCATCATGATTGCCTCCTAGTCATTGCCATGCTCTCTCTATTCGTCATTTTGTCCTAATCCCTTTTCTTGTTTTACCATATATTTCAATTGCATCGTTCTTCATTAAGATGCCTGATGAGGCATTTGCATACTGGCGAAAGTAAGAATATCAGAGGGGAATAATAATACAGAGAAAGAGAGACTGCGATATAGAGAGAGTTCTCCATCTTATATTCAATAATCTTGCTTCGGGTGCATTTTATTGAGTACTAATGAGTAGTAGTAGTGACAATAAGAATAAGAAAGGTGGAGTATTAGATCATGTCGTAATAGTAGATTGACGTCAGAATATCTAATGTTACCATGCACAAAATTCGATGATTTTTCTTCTTTTTTTTTTTTTTAATATTTCCCCGGAGACTTTGTATTTTGCATGATCAATATCGCCTCATTATCAACTTCAGAAAGTTCCGCCGAGAGCTTTTGAAAATGCGTAAGCAAGGATATAGAGATGATATCAAGAATTTAAGGGTGATCATCATCATCATCATCATAGCTAAACATATTAGAGACAGCAATGTTATATGTTATAGGACTCTGTCTCATCATAGCGTAACATACTATCAGAGACAGCTGTGTTATATGTTATTGGACTGTGTCTCGACTATATAAATTCATATTAGAGACAACAGTGTTATATGTTATAAAACTCTGTCTTCGACTATATTAGTGGGAGGGGGGTAGTGGAGTACTGTTGCTGTGTAGATTTACGAATAAATTATGTAGATATACTACATTGATAATATGTACATATATATCATGTTTATCGTAAAAGGCTTTAAGATCGGTGGCCGAAGAAGCACTGGCTAGCAAGCTTCCTAGCAAATACGATGGAGGTACATCAAATATAGGAATACTAACAATGCATCACATAGTACATAGGTGAGGTATAAATTCACAGATACATTCATCGCAGACACCTATGAATAATATATATATATATATATATATATATATTTATGTGTATGTGTGTGTGTGTGTGTGTGTGTGTGTATTTGTATTTTCTTCCACTCACAATGTACATGATAGTTAGAGTTTATCATGCTCAACAAGAGGCTACTTTCCACATTGTTCATTCAATTGAAAGATACGGGAGCAATGAGGAGTCTCCCTAGCAAAATGGCCCTCAAGGTTAGCTAGGCTGTGGGTGATCCTGAGGAGGCACTTACTATTCTAATTGTGTTACTGATGGTGATAATGTGATAGATGTATGATTTCGAGCTAAATTCACCAGAAATGCAACCATTTTAGGGCCTACTGCACGATAGCTCCAAAGCATCCTCTTTTACAGCAAGTTTGATGGAGGTAAGAAACTTGATGAATAATAAATTGCCGGTGTCTAACGTATGTTCATTTTACAAACAATTTGTTGTAGGGATGGGTGAATCTCACCTCATTGCATGCAGGATTTCAAAAAACGCTTCTTTCTGCCCTCGGTGAATAAGTCTAGTAGCGCTGGGATGAAATTTCGTTTGACAGAAAACTAGGATTGGAACCATTCAAAGAAATCACGAACAAACAATAATGATTTATCAGCGATCGTTCACATGCATTCGCCATTTTATTTCTTCTTTGAAAATAGCAACAAAAAGATTGCAATGGCCAGTGAATTTTAGCAACATGTACTAACTTGTGCCCATTTTGAGTGAACAATCGCACATGCACATTTAGATATATTCGCATGGCTGTGCCTATTAATGCCTAGCTAGCCTAGATGTGGTGGGCATGGCGATCGACATGATTGCTTCGCATGTCAAGGTACGATGGAGCATGTACAAACTATACGCTGCCTTATTTACACTGTGGCAATGAGTATTGCTTGATTACCCCGCACGTGGCGAACAAACCATGCAAGCGCCAAAACACCCGCATTGCTAGATTGGTGCATTTTGATTACTAGCATGCCCAAACTGGTACAAATCCACGTTTGGTACAATTGCATAAGTGCCTTTATTATTGACAATTACATATACACAGCTATGTTTATGCTTCTTTGCTTGATTAAACATTTATCATTATTTCCCTCTCAACTCCGGCATCTTTTAATCTCTTTTTTTCTTCTGGCAACAAATCTTCTTCAGATAGGAAGGCCGAAACCATCTGGATATTTGCCTACCATGACGCTTCTGCTGACTCTGCCGCAAATCAGTGGACATATTGCTCACCCTGTGGCACACATTAATTGCAAAAAAATAAATAATTGTAACTTATGATCAACGCAGCTGATAATAATGTGAAATCATATAATACCTGTACGATGTAAAGTAAACGCAATAACCCACGGACATGAGACAACATGTCAGGGTAAACGCGACGTAATAACTGCAACGCAAAGGATTGAAAACATTCAGATTAATAGTGAACCAACTTGCATGAAGACGGCGTCGGCTCTTCATATTTGACTATACCATGAATAAATGAGATATTACTATGCCATGAATTAATGACTTTGCATGTGTTGGTAATATATCTTCTTACAGTGCTCTGAAGCCTGCATCTCTTTCTCCCTGCACAATATAGAAAATATTGATGATATTAGAATAATAATAACAGCGAGGAAAAGGCACGTATGCACACAACACGACGAGGTCAACTGAATGTGTTTTAAAGTGGTTCTTTTTCCTATAAGAAAAGCCTCGTCATCATCAAATTTTACATAATATAAATCTTGTTTTTTTTAAAGGACCAGGTGCATGCTAACTCTCCGCTTTCCATCTGAAGTGCACCGCACTTGGTTGCACACAAGATCAACAAATTTGTCTGCAAGATTAAAAGGAAGAAAAAGAAGAAGAAGAAGAAGAAGAAGAAGAAGAAGAAGAAGCAGAAGAGAAAAGTGGGATAGTGATAATACAGTCAGGTGACCAAAAACCTACTTACTTTACTATCTATGAGAAGTAGTAGAACCTACCATGAAGTCTGTATGCCGCAGGAGAAGCATCTGGGGGGAAACAATGTGTTGCTACCGTCAAGCAATGCTGTTTCTCGTGAAATGTCTGTAGGGGATCGCAGCCCTGGGAGTCGTTATCATATTATAATCAACATAGGCTCTTCTGAGCAGAGAGAGGAAGAAGAGAAATGATTCACGGTAATTTCATTGATGCTTACACGCAACATTGCTATACCCTAATGTTTACTAAATTGCGTTGACCTTCATATTAATGTTCACACCCAACACACACACACACACACACACACACACACACACATACACACACATATATACGCATACGCACGCAAGTTTCTCCTCTCTCTACGTTTGGGAGAACGCAAGGGGCCGGCAGTATTTGTCGGTATGTATTATGTGTTTAGCACCTCAAGACGCCACTGAGATGATACTTCGTCCTCAACGCGGCTATTGTAATCTACACCGTTCATGCTTTGCCGCTCGCAATCGTAGATACCGCACAACTCACTTAAACATACTGAAGCTGAGGAAGGGTCGGTACTATTAACGAGAAGCAGATCCTTGTGCTTTCTGATTATTTGAACATGGCAAATCAAACCATCACCCAAATCATCAATTACTCTCATCATCATCATCATCATCATCATCATTATTGTCGTCGTGGACGTCATGGTCAATCATAATAATATTTCTTTCCCCATGTAATTGTTGACTCTCTCTTTTTCTCTCTCTCTTACCCAACAAGCAAGATGCCCACAAAGAGCCTTATGCATACAGGATTATATGTATTGTTGTTCGCGAAATATATGCCTTAGGTATATATGTTGTTTTGATATCCGAGTATCATCGTCACCAAAGACGAACCAAACCTATGTAAGTGCAGATCCAACCATTTCTCTCTTCTATTGAAATAGAGAATCAAGGGGTAGAAGGAGGAACACCACAGGATGTGGAAAAAAATATATTAAAAGAAACAATCGTAAGCTTTTATCAATCATATTTGCTGGGAAGAATATCAACATGCGTAGTAAAAAATGGATTCGGCATGATATCCCCAACACTTAAAATTTAGCTTCTACCTGAACCGCTTTTTACATATGTCGCATTGCCAGAGGGAGGAACGAATTTTTTTCTGAAAGGGAAGAGGCGCCACTATGATCACATTGGAAATTTAAATCTTTTCCTGCTCATGTTCATCAGTCAAAATGAAACATTAGTTGACACTTACATGTCGTACATGACACAACACACACACACACACATACACATACACACATAGAAATAGATACATATAATATATATATATATATATATATATATATATATAATATCTGTGATTGTCGATTGATGTTTTTAGGAACACGATGAGGACACCACCTTTTGCTTCTCCTGCAGCCGGAAAATATCTTTAGTTATGTCGAGAGGGCAGCCAGGAGGCAGCACATACATACTTTTGGTTATATCGCTCCACAAATACTGAAATAATTAATCGTCAGTCACAGTAATGATAATTATTTGTTTCGAGAGCGATGATCCACGTGAGTGATTGTTACGTGACTGTTACTGTAACAATTGAAATAGTGGTAGTAGTAGTAGTAGTAGTAGTAGTAGTAGTATGAGGAGTAGTAGCAGTAGTAGCAGTAGTAGTGATGCTAATGGTGGTAGCACCGTTTCTTCAATTATCCTTTTCACAACTTTTGATTTCTTTCGACAGCAATCGCCAGCTGCGTCACCATGAAATTTGGAGTCTTGGAGCTCGGCGTGGTCAAAGGACGAAGTGAGAGGTTCAACGTCACCCTCTACCGCGCTATTCAGAAGAGTAGCCTGAGAAAAGGAAAAAATTGTTAGGAAAGTTGAATGAGAAGCTAAATCAATTTATTACTAGCCAAAAGACGAGAGCTTTTCTTGTGCACATTATACCGGTCTTCTTTCCGTTTCAGAGATAATTTCAATCTCCCGGTGTTTGTCTTAATTATATATAGCAACGATTCTGATGGAAACTATGAGCTTGCCACTTTCAGTGCTGAAATGATGATGACACGATGCTCTGTGATGATCAATGACCGGCATGCGTCATTCTTCTCGATGCTCCTGCAAGGACTCAAGTTTACAATGAGTTGCAATGTAAAATCCTCCTGCATCCTACATGTGCGACATAGAAGTACTAACCATTCTTATGTGTTATGCGAGTAGATCTATGAGTATTTTTTTGAGATATAAAATCCTCCTGCATCCTACACGTGCGACATGGAAGTAGTATCTCCATTCTTTTTAATTGTCATGCAGTAGATAGATCTCGTACGAGCAGTAGACAAGGAGAACCTTCGTAGATCGATCTACTTGAATCCTCCCTCGTCAGAGAACTCTGCTAGATCTATTGGAATCTTCTTCAGAGAACTCACACACTCAATCAACCTCTCCGCCAGCATTAATTTTCGCAACAGAGCTTAGTACTACTAATGGGAATCGCTTGCTGCAGGCCTTTGCATGTGAGAAAGAGAAACTTTCAAGTAAAGTAAGAATCCTTTCATCAATAAGTTTCACGGTTGTGCTTGCAGGTTCTACCCTGTCCACCCCGGCAGAGCGTGTTTAATGACATCCCGGGGTTAGAAGGTAATCATTACCTGAAGCTGCGACTGTTGCCAGTCATCTCACATAAATTACAATCCTAAATTATATTTTGTTGTCTACCTACCATCTGCACGATTTATCATATTTTTGTTCACCAGACCGATACCTAGAAGTAATGGTAAGGCTGAAAGCTTACGAGCAGGTCGATTGAATTATTCTACACAGTTGGTCGAAACTACTTTGTGACACGGATTCCCTTGGATCGTTAACTCAGGAGCATCTGCTAGATCATTACCAAAAATTAGACGGAGAATCTCTTTCAAGTTTTATCGAGGAGGTATTGTTAGAAATGAGTTCATTACTTTTGGGTGTGAACTAATCGTCGTCCTGTGTTTCTCACAATACAACTCTGGTGCAATAAACCTTGGCCCAATCACTCAAGTTAAACAAGTTGGATTTTGACAAGATGGATAAGGAAAGGAAAAAGGTGAGATACTGATGAAAGCGGCCTAATACATGTGCCCATCCGAATGAGACAAGCTAATCATCTTTGTTTTCTCCCATCTTCCATACAAACGATAGTTGGACCAAAAGAAGGAGCAAGACAAAATCACACCTTACCCAGCTAAGCATCTACATGATCTGCGCACGACAGCATCCGAAACAAAAGGTAGCTAGAAATGGAAACCACAGCAGTAATTGTTCAGAACCAACTCACTTATACATTAACCAGCCACATGGAGAAAGAAGGGACTCGAAGCCATCTCCAGGGGCGAGGTGTGAATCCATAGTAGTAGTACTATTTTGAGTTAGACCACTACCAGTATCGCAACGGTGAATCATGGTAAGAAAAGGGCAGAACATAATCGAATTCATAGAATCACCAACTAAATATAATAATAACGACGCAAAAACTTCTCACAAGAAATATAAAATACGTTCTTCTTTCTTTCTGCAACAAAAGGTGGCAGTAGTGCTAGTAGCTGGTGGACAGGGAACACGTCTAGGGTTTAACAAACCTAAGGGAATGTACAACATCGGTCTTCCTTCAAACAAAACGCTATTTCAACTACAGGCAGAAAAAATACAGAAGGTAATAAGTATACATCACATGAAGCCAGCATCGACGAACGAGGAAGAAAACCATAAAAACGACTACTACCTCTCCCGCAATATGCATGGCTGTCCGTATCAGAATAGGCCATTCTTCTTTAGCACCTACTCTTTTTCATAGACCTATTGTTTTTCCTTTGCCTATTTTTACATTTATATTACTAATTGAAAACTACGGTGGGTGTTGCATTACCATTGTACTTGTTAGCATCACCATTACATCGATAACATTAAATCAATCATTATTCTCTGAAATCAGCTGAGAGCACTCGCAAGAAAGTATACGAAGAAAAACAAGGTTGTGAGCTTGCTTCTATTCAAATCAAGAAGAAGAAGAAGAAAGTTCTTTCTTCCTTCGGATGTTGCAGTATGTCGTACGAGTCATCATATCCAAAAACACACACACACACACACACACACACACACACATACATTCCTGGGTAGCAACATAGATAACCACATCGTCGCTGAATGAACAGACAATGAAGTTTTTAGTTGAGCGCAGTAACAACAAATCAAAAAGCTGGAAATTAAAACAGATATGTTTCTTGTTGACGTTAGGATTCAACTATCCCTGCCCCTCGTATACCATGGTACATAATGACTTCCGAGGCAACACATTCCGAAACAGTGGATTTTCTCCTTTCTGGGAAGGACGCCGTAATATAAGAATAACACACAGAGAGAGAGATGACACACAGACACAAATATAATATTATCATTGTATATATATATATATATATATATATATATATATATACGTGAATATATATACATTGTTTTCTTTTCGTTTCGTTTATCTGCACAGCAACGATGATAATGGTGGTGGTGATGAGCTTATGGTTATGGTACAAATTCAGTGCTGAGAACTTTTATACTATATGTGGTAGAAAATTCATCGAGGAAATTTGCCAAGAGAAGATGTCAAATGCTTTCGACAAGGTGAGTTTAATATTCCTTCAAAAGAAAGAGAGTGAAAGAGAATGACGATGATATTTGTTATTGGGCATGGAAACTACTACTACTCTCATATTTTTGATTGACGCAGCAACCATATCTTCATAGAGAACTCTCATATTTTGATTGACGCCCATACTGAATTCAATGTGTTGCTGTGTTGTTCTGCTTTATATTTATTTATTTATTGACACTGTTAGGAATGATGCCATGCGTCTCAAAGGTTGGTTGTTTGGCCAAATTCTACACACACATTCTCGTCCAGATTCATGATGCAACAACTTAGCTTGATTGAATCAATGATCCAAGAGGGGAACGAACTTACGTCATGATGAGTTCAATAGTAGCTATGAGCAATGAAGGGTGGCAGCATGTGTTGCTGCTGCAGCTGATTATGTAGTATCTAGTGAACAGATAGATAGAAAACATCATCCAACTAACATAGATAGCAGAAGCACCTTTTTTCCTTCAGTTATTGCCATGCCGTAGGCAAATATGTCTTGTATGTACTACTAGATACAGATTGGGTTTCATCAAGTGTGTGACATTACTACTATCTTAATCTTGACATAACTTTGTTATAATTGTCATCATCATCATCGTCATCATCATAATGAAGGTTGGAGGTCGTTGTAATTCTCTGTACTTTATTTATTTGAAGGACGGTAAAAAGATTTTGCTTTCTTCTGTGGGAAAAATTGCAGAATCACCAAATGGAAACGGTAGTGTGTGCTAGTATATAATGTAAAATGAACTGCACGATTAATACAATAATTATCATCATCATCATCATCATCATAATCTCAGGTGGCCTTTACTCCGCATTGGCCCATAGCGGCATTTTAAAGGAGATGAAAGAATCTGGGGTGAGAAAGAAACATATATTTGGAAGAACATGATTAGTTAAGATTCATGATTCTACTCAAAATTATTACTGTTGCAGATAATGATGCAACGATGGTCGTAGTCGTCATTATCTTTGTAGTTGTGACTTAACTCAAATATATTCCATGTTTTTATTAAAATTAGTTCTACCAATCAATCCCTCCCTTTCTAGATCAAATACGTGCACGCTTATTGTGTTGACAACGCTTTAACGAAAATTGCAGACCCGTACTTTATTGGGTATGTTTGAGAAAGCAGTCGATGAGGATAATGATAGTTAAATATATACGTGTGTGTGTGTGTGTGTGTGTTTGTGTGTGTGCGTGTGTGTGGATTGTTATTATTTGTACGAATGAATGTGTTGATGATGATGAATCACCACTTTTCCAAAATTAATATTACTACAACTACATTACTTATGAACGGATCAATTGTTGTAACTTTATGATTCCTCATTCATCTCTAAATTAGCTTTTGCATTGACACCAAAGCTGATGCAGCGAACAAAGTATTATATGTTGTAATAGGGCGCAAAATAAGTTTGAATGTCTGCTGATATAATAAAAAAGAAATCACATAATTGGAACCAGCAAATTAAGTTTAAGTGTTGAAACACAAAGAGAGAGAGAGAGAGAGAGAGAGAGAGAGAGAGAGAGTAAGGAAGAGATAGTAAGAGAAATATTATGTTTTGACTAATATATCGCCAACAAAGAACATTATATTTTAGTTTCTATTATTAATATCCATTATTGCAAAAAATATGTAATGTATTCTTCACTCGCAAACACTAGGTCCTTCCCAAAAGAGAGCCCAATGAACGCGTTGGTAAATATAATATGTGAAACATCATAAATATCATTTAGAAAGAGTGTGGAAGAAGAAGAAGAAGAAGAAGAAGAAGAAACACAATAATATACATGAGGAAAATATAATAGCCGTCACTAATGTTCATGACAACACAGCAGATGCCTTAAACACCACAAGCATCAGCATAAAATATGTTGTTTTAGTTGGCAAAATTATCTCTGCTGTTATGGGGATGCATTCCCATCAACATCATCATCATCATCATCATCATCATGAATAAATAAGCTCTTCTGGTACTACTGCAGCAATACTTTACATTCAGTGTTCATTATTTGTACGACGACGTCTCAGGTGTGATGTGTCTTCGAAATGATGAGCCTGGTGTATGTGAGTACTCAGAGATTACTGAACGGAACAAAAACATGGTAGTAGAGCAGTGGTGACAGCAGTAGTAGTAGTAGTAGTAGTAGTAGTAGTAGTAGAGTACTCAGAAATTACTGAACGGAACAAGAACATGGTAGTAGAGCAGTGGTGACAGCAGTAGTAGTAGTAGTAGTAGTAGTAGTAGAGTACTCAGAAATTACTGAACGGAACAAAAACATGGTAGTAGGAAGTGAATGGTGTATAGCACAGTATGCTGAATCTTGCCAAACAGCAGTCATACTGTTTGTTTTGAAATAATTGTTGCTGTGGTTGTTGTTTGTTGTTGTTGTTGATCCAGCGCGATAGATCGGGAAATTTAGTGTTCGGGGCTGCAAATATTTGTTCCCATTTCTTCACCACTGAGGTGACCAAATAAGGGAGACAACGATAGCAGCATTCCATGGCAACATTCTTTTTTGTTAATTTTTTGTTCCTCGTATGTGCATGATCTTCCATTCTGCAGTTCCTGGTGAAATTTATTAAGGAGGAGGGAGGCAATTTACCCTTCCATATAGCGAGGAAGGCGATACCTACGGTATTATTACTAATAATAATAATGATGATGATGCTGAAAATAGTATTATTTTTTCTTCCTATTATGTTCTGCAATTGGATATTCATTTGTCTTCAATTCAAACTGTTGTTGGAGGATGTTTTAACATTTTCTTGATTATGATTATACCACATGATGATCGTCACCGATCAATATCATTATCAACATCAATAATGACATCTCTATTCTATCGTCGTATCACTCAGATCGATGAGGCAGGCCGCCCTTTTAAACCTAGCCAACCGAACGGAATCAAAATGGAAATGTTCATATTTGACAGTTCGGTGACACGCATGAACTACATAAATTAGAAATAGGATTATTAAGCTTATAATCGTGATGGTTGATTAAGTGATGATGATAATGATGGGAATATTGTTGGAGTAACAACCCTACAAACTAGTGGGACATTAACTACGATGATGACGATATATCATATGTGTACCAGTGCTGCTCGAACCATACAACTATGTGGCTATGTGGTGTGGTGGTTGTGTTATCGTTTGCTGCTGAAAGATGATATACACATGCACATATATCTTACTTTCGTATTATCATCTTGCATGCTATCATTTTTATTTTTCTCCCACCAAACCTACCAACCTACCAAGTAGGGTTCATTTATGAAATGATAATCTGTTGGGTTTTTCACTTTACGCCGTTGTTACAATCAACTGTTATTAGCATCATTTTAAATCATCGTCACCATATTGAACAGTTTTCCCTAATATTATTGCATTACACCCACTACAGTATTTGCATTTGCTGAGAATGTGAAATGCCTCATGGTGCCACGAGCTTCTGAGTTTTCACCGGTCAAGAACAAACCAGGCGTTGGTAAAATGGACGCTCCAGACGTAGCCAGGGCAGATGTCAATAGGTTGTCTTATTCAATAACTGTTTCTCACAAGAAGTCAATCAAAACTCACGTGTACTTTCGCATACTAGTGGTGGGAGAGTGGAGAAGAGAATAGGGAGAAGAGATTCTATCGAGAGAAGAAGCATCGTCGTGAATCATTATGTAGTGGTTATTTTTCCTGTTTTACGTGTTTCTTTCTCTTTAACTCCACCCTGTTCTCTTCTTGTTATTTTTTTTTTCCTCTTCTTTCACCTCCAATTCAACCAAGATACCATATTTCATTGCTCAAATCCGCTGGCTATCAAATTTCTACAACTGCCCCTCAAGGGCGAGGGGCGGTCAGCATGGAATTTAACGAGTCGTCATTCACTGAACAAACGTTGAAGGATTTTTCGGTGATGAGTGAGTTAGTTGATAAAGGAATGGAGGAAGGGATGGTGATGATGATTATTGTTATTATTATTATCATCATCATCGTGTAAATAATGGAAGGAACTAGATAGGCACCAAACAAACCAGTGTATAGTAGAAAAGTATGAGAGCAGCCACAACCTTTCGCTTAGCTTCTCTCTTGCTCCCTCTTGCTCTCTCTCTCTCTCTTGCTCTCTCTCTCTCACACACACACACACACACACACACACACAGATGTCACGACAATGGTGATGATGATGGATGTGCATCGATACATCAGAGATTAAATTCGTTTGGGGCGCCAAAGTTTGTTCTCGTCTATGGGGCATATGTAATAATATTCAATAGTTGTATTATTATTTAGCACCAATAAGATGCATGCAGTATATGTTTCATCATCATATATTATTAGTTGATGATGATGATAATGATGATGATGATGATTCACAATCTCTATTCTGATCGTAGGGTCAATGATGATACATGCTTATCTCTTCTTCTTCTTCTTCTTCTTCTTCTGAGAAATACAGCACCCAAACATACAACATCACATATTTCGCATTATGTCAACTGCCAACGACTACTGCTGCTGCCGAGTGGCCTTCGTTCTTCGGTCGTTGTTCGCAATCAAATGAGGGACAACGATTGTATGTCAGGCTACTACCTACATTGAAATAGCAGCAGCAGGAGCAGCAGCCATTCATTACTACTACTAGTAGTAGTAGTAGTAGTAGTAGTAGTAGTAGTACCTTACTACTTATTAGCAGGGCTACCAAGCGGTTCGTCATTATTTTGATTATCACCATCCATCCATCCATCCATCCATCTTTGTATGCATCATTCATAATCAGGTGGACGATGGGAGCGGGAGAAGAGAATCGTGGTGTCCTGATACCACCACAGCAATGGTCAGGAGGAGGAGGGGGAGGAGAACATCAAGAAATATATGATGTTGTTCAAACGATGTTGCAAGCTTGTACTCACCTGTGGTGATGCAGCAGCCGCTGTCATGGAAATTGTAGTAGTAGTAGTAGTAGTAGTAGTAGTAGTAGTACAGGCATGATCATCGTCAGTATTAAGCCATAGGCAGCAGCAGCAGCAGCAATAGAAGGAAGAAAGACAGGCAGCAGTCAGGGGAAATAGCAATAGCTAGCTACGTGGTAGTAGTAGGAGGAGGAGGAGGAAGAAGAAGAAGAGAGGCAATCGATCATAATGATGTCTCGACACAATCAATCAATAGTAGTGTTCACAATCGTCATCGATCATAATGATGTCTCGACACAATCAATCAATAGTAGTGTTCACAATCGTCGTCGTAATAATGACATGATGATGTGTATACAAACTAAACATTCGTCATCAATAACAACTATCATATTACTATTATTCTGATGATTGTTATCAGGGATTAATTAACAAGGAGTTAAAGGATGTGTTCGCAAACGGCACTTATTTCATGCTAAAGCTTCCTGTAGAGCGACAAGGGTCGTCAGTCAGTCGACTTCTTCTTTGTGAGCGTGTTGTGTCGTATGTTCTTCCTTTCTGGATTATTTCATTATTCATAAATAAATATGGTACAAAATCATCATCGCCATCATTTCCAGGTACAAAGGGAACCCACAGCATCCGTACAGGCTAAATAAACACCTTAAGATAACAGGCGTACCGACATTATATCTGGTGATGATAAATAAAAAGATTAGGATGAGGAGGACATGGCTTCATTATGATTTCGATATCTTCTCATCTAGTTTCATATAACATTGAATTTTCTCATAATGAATATACAGTGGCACTCTGACGGGCCGCTCAACGCGCTAACACTTGATGACACTGGATGCCAAAATGCGTCGAAAATAAGCCACTTTTTCAGATACGCTCGGGCGATTACGGCACCTAATGTAACTGATGTCGGAGAATATTGCATGCCTGGCTATATTCAATGTTGCATTCTTTTGCTCCAGCGCTAGTCTTCTTACACTGAAACTGTGTCACAGTTGCTCTATGCTAGAAGATATTTTAGCCTGACAATTTCACATTTTTAAAATAGTGAGTGCAATGAGTTCCAAACAAAAATCTTTTGTTAGGTGGAGATCTCTCCTTTGGTGTCATACGATGGCGAAGGATTGCAATTGATTGAATCGATTCTTAAGAAACGATCTCATGAAGAGAAGAATCATGACAGAGTAATTTATCCTCCCGTGGAGATTTGAAGACGGCACAGCATTGCGCAAATTGAAATAGTAAGACATGCATTGGAAACAAGCAAAAGCGTTGCAACAACAAATGCACATCATTGCAGTGTGAACATTGTCAACCAAGTTAACAGATTTTTCTCAGCTTTAAATGTGGTGTGGAATTGGATGTGACACTTCAGTGCAGTGTGTCCATGTGCACAATGGGTGTGTATTGCATGGTGACAAATCACAATGAAGCCAAGCAAATGAATTCCATTGCGCAGCACAGCAGGCGCGCGCTTTTGTTGCATGTCTGATGAATCAATTTCATTTTTGCAATTTCACTTTGCAACACTTTTTCCAAATTCATTCTCACACAGTTTTGTCAAACTGATGCACAATTGTGGATCTGCATCAAGTTGACCAATTTTTCTCAGCACCAAACAATGCAATCAATGTGGTGTGAAATTGGATGTGACACGTCAATGAAGTGTGTTCACGTGCTCAATCATGCTTGAAGTCGTGCATCATCAGAAACAAATCACTAGGGTTAGGTTTAGGGTTAGGTTTAGGGTTAGGTTTAGGGTTAGGTTTAGGGTTAGGGTTAGGGTTAGGTTTAGGGTTAGGTTTAGGGTTAGGGTTAGGGTTAGGGTTAGGGTTAGGGTTAGGGTTAGGGTTAGGGTTA
>ADNK01002209.1:0-20000 GCA_000320545.1 Bigelowiella natans CCMP2755
TAACAACAACAACAACAACAACAACAACACATCATCAACATCCTTCTCATCACCACAAACAAAGACTGGTAATTTAGGTCAAGAAAAGAAAGGACAGCAATTGCCTACTACGCTACTACTCCGTTTCGTTTTTCCTTCCTCCTCCTCCTCCTCCTCCTCCTCCTCCTCCTCCTCCTCCTGCTCCCTGTCTCACTTTTGTTGTTACTGGAATTTAGTAGCGTTTCTAGTCATCATCATCATGATGATATCATTCTGACATAATCATTCTGCAAGCTCCTATCCAGTGATCTGCTTTTACCACCCTCACTTTTATTACCACTACTATGCTTACTACTATGGCTTGTCGTTGAAGTAAGATTATCATTGGTCGAAGTCACCATTATGATCATTCGCCGTTATTACCTGGCGCAATCCTAGGTAGTCTGAATTATTCAGTAGAGCCTAATAGTAGTAGTGGTTGGGTTGCAGTAGTAGTGATGATGATGACGATGGTGATGATGTTGCTTCCAGTAATATGGTGTATACATGAATTATACGTCATAATAAAGAAGGGAGAATAATAATAACAATAAGAGCTTAGATGAAGGAAAGCCATACTCTTCTTCCTCCTCCTCCTCCTCCTCCCTCCTCTTCCCACTACCTCATTATTGGTCCCGACGTCAATCACGCAAGGAAGCACTCGCCCTGAAGATCATGATCATCATTACGATCATGATACCACATGTACTAGTGTGGGAAGAAGGTGCTGCTTCATCATCATCACCACCATCATCAGAGAACAATCCATGTGCAGTTTCGAAAGGAAAGGAGAGGACGACGTATACATTAACAGCTGTAATTTTTATTATTATTATTATTAGGATTATTATTATTATTTTCTTCTCCTCCTCCTCCTACTACACTCAATACTGGTACTGTTATACCTGGGTGAAATCCCGCTGCTCCGACGTAGAGGTCAAGCTTTCCAATGCTAATGTTCAGGCCACCTGGTATTACATAGGTAGGGTACTGATTTCCTCCGTAATCCTCCTCTTCCTCCTCCTCCTCCTACTACTACTACAACAACCACGATAATACCTATGCCAAGATCTCCAAGTCCTAGTATTCTACTTCTGTATAAGTAGTAGTAGTAGAGAATTGTATTTGAGTCTAGTTATTACACAACATCATAATATGCTACTATTTAATATGTTTCACAATGTGAGCTGCTGCTGCTGCTGATTCAGCAGTAGTTAGTAGCACTATTCGAATAGAGTTTTGAGTATGTGTAATCACTGTATCGACTCCTACTATAATTGATAAGGAGAAAGCAGAAGAAGAGAAATACAGAAAGAGCCAATGTTCTTTACATATAGTCACCACCCGTCCGTGACGACGATCGCATCGACGTCATCGCACACCCAATTGTACACCCTGTGTGTAAGTGTGTGAGTGTGTGTAAGTTCGTGGCTGGATTTAATGTCCAGAGAGCATTGATTGTTACAAGGAAAAAAATCCCAATGTATTGATAGCAGCAGGTCGTAGAAGCAGCAGCAGCAGCAGCAGCAGCAGCAGCAGCAGTAGTAGTAGTAGTAGGAATATAAACTACAAATAGTGAAGATACATAAAGAAATAAAGAAGAAGGGCAGAATTACTATCAGTAGGAAAGAAACAGCAGAATAATAAGTGGCAGTAACAGCTACGATGTGGAGAAGTTCAAAATACAACATCATATATTCATCGATGGAGAGTCTATGGTTTGATTGTGAGAAGAAGGTGAATTAACTACTAATTACATCGTATCCATTTGGCCCTTATCGTTGGCAGAAAAATACATTCCCCTTGGAAGCAACACGCAACAATACAATACATGCAATCAATGTAAGAGGTAGATCACGATAAATGATGATGATGATGATGATGATGTGATATAGATGGTGATAATAGTAATGACGATGAAATTGCCAAAACAGTGATATACCCTCACTTAAGTGTTTCCATGTTTGTGTGTATAGTTTAAAACAGTGATAATCGATTTGAACCAAGGCTGCTTACACCGATGTTTGTGTTGTGTGCGTGTTGCGGCGATGTTGGGTAGGTCGAAAAGAGATTTTGTTTTCTTCCAAAAATTTATCATATAAAAACAAACAACAGAGCATACTGATGATATGCTATTGTCGCTGTGTTGCTGGGGAGAAATTTATGTCAATGTGATTCAGGAGAGAAGTTAGTGCTATAGTAGAAGTAGTACCTCGGCCTTTGATAGTTTGCAGCATAGTTTGCACAAGCCCACCCAACCTTAGTAGTAGTACACAATGATATGTAGTATGACGATGATGACGATGATAATGAGTGATAATAGTAAAAACTTAAGAAGACAACACACACACACACACACACACACACACATGGTAGTGAGTTGAATAAATAGGTATTACAGTGGGAGTGTATATTATTGGTGCCATCTCCATGAAGTTCTCGACCTAATATGAAATTATTTGCTCAATAATGCTTAAACGTAACGTAGGTAATGACGGCAATAAGGAGAGAGAGAGAGAGAGAGAGAGAGAGAGAGAGAGTCATTAGACAAGACGAACTTAGATTATTACCAACAAATGATAGTACAGAGCTTCATTTCGATCCTAACGTAACGACGACAACGACGACGTGGGGGCAAAATTCATCGGTTTATTGAGATATGAGCAGGAATAAGTACCACCATCAGAAGAGCATGGCAATATTCTACTGCATACCTTGAGGGCCGAGAGGTACTTGTACTTGCGAACCTATCATAGCGAAGTTAACAGAAATAGCAATAATAATAATAAGAAGAAGAAATAGGAGATATTCAGGATGAGGTATAAGAGACGCTAGTACTCAACTTCAATCTGCTGCTGTGTGAATAAAGCATATGAACTAGTGCATACATATGCTGCTGCAAAACGGAGAAGACGAAATGGAGTGAGTGGATGATGACCTGTTCAGGAGTAACACCCTCCGCCTTTGTTGGCTCTTTTAGGCCTTCATGATATCTACCCATTGTAATCAATTAGGCGACGGCAACGACGTATGGGAAGAAGAAGAAAAAGAAGCAACCTCTTACAATATCGAATTATAAATAACAACAATGCAACTAAAGACTGTTTTCGTTTGAATTCTGTAGCAACATTATCAATGTAAAAGAATGTCATTTCTATCTCTATGTCATTGATTATTTGTAGTGCTAGCTGTTACATTTTAAGTGCCCTATCAGTTTGTGTTTTAAGATCCTTCGGTGAAGAAGAGGGGCATAGATTGGTGGGTTAGATATTAATTAGCACCAAAATCAAGACACTCATAGTCTCTATTCTCTCTCTCTCTCTCTCTCTCTCTCTCTCTCTCCCCGCCCCTGCTCCTCTCTCGTTGGTCCACGTATTGAAGGTCACTTTTGATAAAGATAGTGATTACAACAATCAAAGTTTACGCCTTATAAGTTGGTGACTACAGTATCAATTATAGACCAATATACGATCACCTTTATACAAGGAGGAAGTAGCCCATGTACGCCTGTGCAAAGGGAAATTAAAATAAATAAGGGTTGGGGGACGTTCAAATTTCTGATATTTCGGAGGGTGTGTTCACCAAGGCGTCGACGCTCTTCAAGAGTAAATCCAGTTCCTTTGTTGAAAACCTATAAATGATAACAATTAAAGAAGAGGATAGGGTATAGTAGTAATAATAATCTCTGAGCAGAAAATGTCGTATGCTATCACAATTTGGTGGTGGGGTGAATGAGTATTTTTTCGTTTGCAAGCATGTATTCATGTTGTGTGTGTTTGTTTAAATCACTCTTTAATCATCTAGCAAAGTATCTCTTTCTTTATAATAGAATTTGCTAAAATCTTTTGTCACAACATATCTTTTAGAACTACGATGTTGTGGCACACACATACACACACACACACACATACACACACACACACACACACACACACACAAATATAAACATATGTATACTAATTGGGAGATCTTTATGCTTTACAGGATCGCTGAGCAAGTCCCGATTCCTCTTGTGAGCGATTGAAACTGTCTTTTGAAACACTGGCTGGTAAGGTACGTTGTATCCTGGAGATGAGGAGTAGTCTGCTTGCGGAAACCGTGACATCGATTCACCAAATTGATTAATTGTGCTCAAACTCTTTCGCAAAAGCAACGAGGACGTCAAAGCCCTTCCTTTGCGCCATCCCTAATGTAATAGCAAGCAAACCAATCACTGATACGATTCTTCCTATTATTTCTCTACTCATATTTTTCCAGAAGGTCTGGATCAGACGGTTATTTGATGAGACTATCACGCTTCTTTAAGGACCTGAAGGGTTCGCGCTGCACGCGTGCTTCTTTGCGCCATCATGGCGAAGGGAATCTGATTCGGATATGTCGGCCCGACCGTTGCAACGGGAGTCGCGAGCACTTCTCTTCCGCAAAAGCTGGAAATGATAATAATATCTGGTACTCACACGGAGAAGAAAGTCTTGTCGCAGACATAAAAACATATGCATTTTGAAACATTCATTTTGTGTTTATTTTCAAAAAAGATGAAGGGAAAACCCGACTTCTCACATTCAGCATGCAGATTTTTGTCGGCTTAAAAAAGGGATGCAGGGGATTTTTCCAGAACATTCTCTCGGCTTTGAGACGTCGGCCTCAGAAAGGGTTAGCTACGTGTCCTCTATGTCAAATAGGAAAATGTATGGATTTTTTACCTTGCGTCAACTCTTTTTTGTGACCTGTCTGCAGCCCTACCAAACCCCCCAAAAATTTGGGTAGGGCATTTGTTCACTTTGTCACTGCGTCAACAGTGAATTTAGGAGAAAATCCTTTGATTACATTGCAAAATGTAGTAGATGTGCATCCTGCGACAACAATGGCAAACTTTGGAGACTTCGCGCACTGTGACCCTGCCTTTTGTTTCGTTGTTCGCATCACACACAATCGAAAAGTACGACCCCCTTTTCCACCTGTTCACTTGAATTCCAAGGTACTAAATACATCACTGCTTGAATAGTGCTGTACCATATGTCATGATGGAGTATAATGCTTTCGAAAGCTTTGAGAGAGCTCAATTTAAACCTAACCCACGTATCTAATCAAATTCTGTCGACGTCGTCAACAGATGTCATCCAGCTCTCCCGCCGCTGGCAAGAAAGTCCTTCTTTTTGGAGTTGGACTTTCAACCCCACCGATGATCCACTACCTTACATCCTTTGGGATTAAGGTAACGGCATGCGCAAGGAATCCGAAGAAGATTCAAAAGGTTTGACAACTGCTGTTCATGCTCTGGAATGTGCGAGGAGTAGTCGATTTTTGAAATATCTTTCAGAGGATATTGAGGAAACGTACCGTCTTTCATCCTGTAGTGGAGATTTATTTATGTGTGGTACTGTGAGGGCGCGTTTGGAGGGGGGGGGGGGGGGGGGGTATTGCACCATACATGTGGCATTTTTAAAAGATCCAGTGTCCCTCATTGTCTCATCTCCAGGTTCTCGATGAAGTAAAGGATCAGAAATTGGTGAATTCGGAAGTCTTTGACATCTCATCCTCTGATTATGAGAAGCGTCTGGATGAACTTTGCCCTTCATGCGATATCATGGTCTCCATGATGCCTCCGCCATGTCACCCAAAGGTGATAGCACTGTTTTGCCGCGGCGTTTTTTCTTAGAAAGACGATTAGAGTAGGTAAGAAGATTTCGGTATCTTGGAGTAGGCAGAGTTTTGTTGGAAAAACACAGGATTCATATACTATTAAATTTCAACAGATTGCTGCTGCCGCATTGAAGCATGGAAAGCACTTTTTCACTTCCTCTTATGTGTCAGAAGCTATGGAGAAGGTAAAGAAATATGCAGTTGTAAATTTATCAACGCAATAACGACTGACATATTTCTTGTCTCCGCCTTTGCTTTTTATATTGCTGTTCTGTTTTGCTCTCGCATGAAACCTGCCCTGCTGCTCCGCTTCCCACAGCTTTCTCCGGAGTTTGAGAAGAAGGGATTACTTTCAATCAATGAGTGTGGAGTTGATCCAGGGCTTGACCACATGTCTGCAATGAAAGTCATCGATCACGTTCACAAGGAAGGAGGCAAGGTTCTTGGTTTCTTCTCGGTTTGCGGTGGTCTCCCTGGTACTACCTTTCCCCATACATGCGCGCAAGCACACACAAACACACACACAAAGGAAAGGGGGGGGGGGGGGAGAGCTCACGCATGCAAGTGCGATTGATGTGGGACATATCATAAGATGAACTATGTAATACTATTACAATGGATGAACCCATCACGAAAAAACAGAATTTCGAAAGTAGGGGAGAGCAGCAAAAAATAGGGAAAGAGAGGAGTGAAGCAGCCGTTTACTACTTGGAGGGCATTGTCTGTATGTCCTTCGAGAATTAAGGTTTGCAAGAGTACATCGCACCCCTTAAGGACAGGGCCGCTTCGGTTCTTATTCCGTTTCTAGGCCGTGGGGATTGGTTGCGAACATTTAGGCAACATAAAACAATTTTTGATATTGTTACAAACAGTGTATATTGGTCCTAGTTAGTTTGTTGATGATGATTGTGATATTGGTGTTTCAACGCACAGCTCCCGAGTGCAACAACCCATTTGGTGGAGGATACAAGGTGCTGCTCTGCTACTGCTGCTGCTGTTTTTGTCCAACTTCTTCTCTTAAATGGTTCGCACACTCAGGCCATAATAATGTGGTGTATTGCTGTCATCATCATCATCATCATCATCATCATCACCACCATCATATTGCTTGCTGCACGAAATTTTCGTAGGTCTCTTGGACTCCATACGGAGTTTTGTCAGCTGGGACTAATAATGCCATCTTCAAGTTTCAGGGAAAGAAAGTGGCTAAGCCTGGTTATCATCAATCGTTCTTTATCCTTATCGATGTATATGTTGTGAAGATGTATGTATATATGTATATTGTCACAAAGCGGCTAAGAGAGACTAGCATACTAATATTTGTAGTATTCCTTTCTTCTTCTTCTTCTTCTTCTTCTTCTTCTTCTTCTTCACATTCTTCCTGCAGCCTCCGCAAACATTAACAACCACCTCTGGAACTTATTAGGTACTGAAATTTATGATCCTCCTGAGTTGAAGCACGTGATCGAAGTCAAGGGAAAGCCAACAACATTCGAATGGTACATTTAATTCCATCTGCACCGAATATCGGATTTATGTGTACGAGCGCACACACACACACACACACACACACACACACACATATACAAATGTACATAAATATTTTCAATCCATGAGAGAGCGAGAAGCTCCCTATCATTGTTTTTTTAAGCATGGTCGTTATGGTATGATGATCATCAGGTACCCAAACCGTGACTCGACTCCTTACATCAAGCATTATGGCATGCCAGAGTGCCAATCGATCATCCGTGGGACTTACCGCAACAACGGATGGTGCAACACTCTGAGGGCTATTGCTCTTCTCGGTCTCAACGATAAGGAAGAGTCAAAGGTGCTATCTATCTATCTATCTATCTATCTTTTTGGATAGGGCAAGGGAGGGGAAGAGAATAAGAACAAGTTGTAGTAATTGGATATTATCAGTACCCACCACACCTTCAGTATTAACATGTAACAACTGATACTGGATCCAGGAGGATTTGGGGAAAATGACATACCTTGAGGCTGCTACATACATCTTCAACTCTCGCAGCGAAGAAAAGATCCCAAAAGGTTAGTTGCTGCTAAGAATTGTTTGTTTCTTCTCTTCTTCTGCTGCTGCTGCTTTAAGCAATACTTGTGGGGTGTATACAGCGGTCCCCCCCCCCCCCCCCCCCCTTTTTTTTTCTTCTGTTGACTAAAACTTTCACTATTGGGTGGGTAGAAATTGTAGTCAGTACTGTAGCAGTACCACTATCACCACCAGCAGCAGCAGCAGCAGCAGTGGTAGTTGTAGGCGGCATAGGAGTGAACTTGCGGAAGTTCTTTAAAGATCAACAGAAAGAAGACTGATGAATATTTCTTTATATTTAAGGAGCTTCTGCTGATGATGTTAAGAAAGCTTACGCTAAATTCCTCAAAAAGGACGTGAGTGACAAAGCAATCACAGACCTGGAATGGGTGGGACAGTTCTCCACAGACAAGATTCCAGAAGGTGCTATTTTGTACTTGTGAATCACCTTTAGCACCAGCGAAACTTCTGCTCACTTCTCTCTCCCGATCTCTCACCCATCATCCACACTAATGCCACGCGAAGTAGCCAACATCATCATCATCATCATCATAATTTTTATTACAGCGCACAAACTTTACTACTCACATCAGGCACTAAGGCTCCAATTGACATGATGTGTCACCTCTGGACAAGCAAGATGCAATATGGTGAAGACGAGAAAGACATGATTGTCATGCAGCACCTTTTCGAGGTTGAATACAAAAACGGAGCACGCGAGGAGCTGACCTCAACGCTGATCCACTTCGGCCTGGGAAAGTACCACTACATTCCTTCAAAATTTACTGCTATGGCACGCACGGTCTCCCTTCCTCTAGCATGCGCTATCCGTATGAAACTGGAAGGAAGGATAAACAAGACAGGCGTGATCCGCCCTGTTGATGCTGACGTCTACGAACCCATTCTTGAGGAAGTAGCTAAGTTGTCCCCGGCTATCGAATTCAAGGAGGCAGCGCTTAAGCCTCAGATCTGGCTTAGGCATGAGGTAAAGCCTGGCGAGGAACGTTGCGCTCTCACCCCGGAAACCGCCAAGGAGCTCCTCGATGCTGGATTCAGGGTTACAGTTGAAAAGTCTCCAACTCGTTGCATCTCCATTGAGGAATATGAGAAAGTTGGATGCAATATTGCAGAGTCTTCATCTTGGCCCTCCGCTCCATACCCTAGCATAATTCTAGGACTTAAAGAACTGCCTGAGGATGACAGCGACCTTATCCATCGTCATATTCTCTTTGCCCACTGCTACAAGGAACAGGCTGGATGGAAAGAACTCCTTGCACGCTTTAAGAAAGGTGGTGGCACCCTGTACGACCTTGAGTTCTTGAAGCTCAATGGACGACGTGTGGCTGCCTTCGGTCGTCCTGCTGGTATGGCTGGAATGGCACTTGGACTCTGGCAATGGGCAATGCAGAAGCTTGGTAAGCCCGCGATCAAGGATCTATCGTCGTGGAAATCCAAGGAAGCGATGTGCGAAACCGTTCGTTCTGCACTGAAGGAAGTGGAGGAGAAAAAGGGTGGGTTGAAGCCCTCGGCGCTCATCATTGGTGCTCTAGGAAGGTGCGGGAAGGGTGCCACTTGGGTCGCAGAGCAATGCGGTGTAACACCCATCAAATGGGATATGCAGGAAACCAAAGGAGGGGGACCCTTCAAGGCACTGTTGGATGTGGATGTTCTTGTGAACTGTATTTACCTAACCTCCAAGATACCGTCATTCCTTACTAAGGAGATGATCACCCCCCCCGGGCGTAAACTGTCGGTTTTTGTCGATGTTAGCTGCGATACCTCTAACCCGAACAACCCTTTCCCAATCTACAACCAGGGAACAACTCTGACGGCTCCAATTCTCTCAGTTGGCGACGAAAAGGCGCCTCTTGATGTCGTTGCGATCGATCATCTTCCATCTCTAATTCCTCTTGAAAGCTCTATTAACTACTCGAAAGATCTCATACCTTACATCAAAGAGCTGATTGAGAAGGACGCCTTCTTTACCAAGCCTGTGTGGAAGGATGCTGGAGATCTTTACCTATCCAAGCTCAAGGAGGCTGGCCTCTAAGAAAATGAGGATCATGTTGCTGACATCATTGATTGATACTAAAATATTAGCAATGACTGGCACATCGCTCCATGTTTGTTTACCTTGATCACTATCGTACAGAAGTACATCGTGCACAGTCTAGCAGTGTAGTAGAGTACTCATAAAAATCGATGTAATGCCCTATTAAATTGATCTATTCTGCAGCACTTTGTCATTGTGTGCGGATCGCGTGCGGTCGTGCCGTAGAAGATCGGCAATCGAGAGTGCGCATCGAGCTGAAATGTGCCCATCGTCACACACATCATCATGCTCTAATATGCTCTGTGTTGCAACAACAATTGCATTGTAATGATGGCTGTCGATCTTTAGATCCGGGCGCACGCTAGCACGCGCACGCGCGCATGCTGCTAGGCACATGCGATGCATACTAGCATGTGTCTAGCTAGTAGCAGTGTGCTTGCGCGATGTCGCGCGCGCTAGCGCGATCGATGCTGCGAGATGTTATGTTTGCTATAGGTTGCCGTCTGAAGACTGTACAATACATAGCTCAACACTGTTAGACATGGTAATCACAACTAAACGTACATGCAGTACACGTCCTAGCTCTAGAGCTTTATGTATATACGATACCTTCGAGCGCGCAGCTGCTTTGCATTGTTGCGAGGCACTACAATGATGGAGCCCACATGGCTTGTTCATGTGCATTTATGTAGCTACACTAAATTATAGCTTCGCGCAGCGTAAATATAACAATCTCCGTGAGAACGTGATTTGGTCTCCACGCAGAGATGTCCGAACACCATATAGTGCTTCGAACCTTAAAACGTTATCACTACAACTTCAATTTACTGTCCTCTCTTTCAAGAATGGATGTGTGCTTTGTATGTCCAGCCATCTAAGAATTATCGCACATTCGACTCCCCGCTCCCATGCAAACCCGAACTGATGCACTCCCGATTCACTGTCATCCTCCACCTGTACGAGACTCCCTGCACTCCAAGACGGACGATGGAAATTTGGATACGCTAAAGTCCCCCAGCCATGAAAGAAACGCTTAACCTTGAGAACCTTTTTGCTCTCACGGTTTCGAATTGTTTCTCCCACCGCACGTGTGAACTGCAGGAGGGGATGTACTAATGCTACGAATGTCTCATTCCCCAAAGGTACATGTATGTCGCCGGTCACTTTTTTGCCAACCACGAATATTATTTCCTTGACAGTCGCGTTTCCCATCCCATCGATAGATTGTTGTATTTCCTTCACTATTGAATTCCCACGCCCTGCAAATATTGTCTTACCTATATCGTCCCACACACGAGTACGCTCGTTTGTATTATGCAACGGAAATCTACGATATTCAATTAGTAGAATTTCGTGACGAAATTGGCCATAATGTTCCCCGTATGTCCCAGAGTATAATCCAGGCCTTATGATAGGCATATCAGCTGTGTACACTAGCTCAGATGTGCGCGTTGGACCGTCAACCCATTGAAATCGAAGCTCCTTCCCTTGGTATTTTGATGCTGAAGAACTGCTCTTGCAGACCAACTCGAGTACCATTTTCCGTATATCTGGGGATTCATTCCAGTTTGGATTCCAGGGAAACCATAGTGAATTAGGTAGATCGTCTACATTTTCACGGCCATCATCTCCTGTAAGATTGTCTAGTGAATCTTCCTTATGCTCCTCAGCGGTGCTAATACATGTCAGGGTCATTGTCTCAACCGGGAATGCGGGAATACGCCCGAAAACTGTGGGAAAGATGTCGTTTGCAAGGATTGGAGATATAGATGTTCTGCCTATCCTATTTTGGCGGTTCTCTTTCGATTCAAATGTGACCCGAAATTTAAGGTTTGATCCTTCAAGTGAAGCGACACTCTTATCAACACAGCTCACATTGAATAAACGGTAGCAATCCTGTTTTTGTTTTTCTTCGTTATATCTGACTACATCACACACAAAATTTCCGTCAAGAATTCTCATCAAGAACAGAATTCCCCAGGGATATGCATCTAAAAGGACATAGAAGCCTTCACGTGGCACCCAATGTTGTAATGTTGCGTACAGAGATTTCCAGGAGCTCATTTTGGGCCATTGGGTTAGGTGTTGCTCGGTAACTTTCCAACTTTGAATACATAACGGTTTCCATACACCACTCGTACAATTGAAGTGCTCCTTGTATATTTTCTTCGAAAGCATTGCTAACCTCAAGACTTCACGCAGGTCATTGGTAACAAAGCTTATTATAAATGCTAATAAATCATGCGGAAGTTTATCAAGCTTTCCGCCCTTAGGTGTCAATGTACATGATTCCTCGATCTCCATGATGGCCCAAAGCTAGCTCATCCTCCTCCTCCTCCTCCTCCTCCTGTTGTTGTAGTGGAGGATACGTTCCCAGTGTGATGAGTACGAAGTTCCTAGCCAGGCTATTTAGTATATAAAAGGAACCAAATACATCGTATCCTTAATGATGATCAACTCACTTTCTCTTCACAGAGAAGAGGAATGGATTTTACTAGTACCTTAGTTTTCTTAAGATACTCATGTGTGTTTTTCTTTCCTTATACATCCATAGCAACAACAACAACATTAGCAACATCATCAGCAACAAGAACAACTACTACAACAACACCACAACTACAACCAATAACAAACCGCCTTACGGCAATAATAACAACCGGCAACAACTGTAACTAATTTAAGTTCCTGAGACTATTTGGTAAAAAATGTGTCCCTACTATTTGATCTTAATAATGAACTAGAAACAACAACAACAGCAACAATCATGATGATATTGTTCCTACTCGTCCTCTCCTGCTCACACATCAATCGTCAACGCCATTGCATACCTCTCCAACGCGTTGGTACGAGTATCGCAACTCTAAAAAAAAATGGACCCTTCAAAATTTGTCATACCGACTGGTGGGGGCGAGGGGGCTTACTATTGCGTCAAGTACATCGCGGAACGAAAAATTAATCACAGTTCCGTGACTCTGCTGTCGATATCTGATGACTTGACCAAGTACAACAAAACATCAAGCAGACGAAAAGCTGAAGAGAGAATCCAGAGACAATTGCAATCGCAACTAAAATGTATGGAATATTGTAAAGCAAATAAGGTACCTACACGATTCTATGTGGAGAGATGGAGCAGTGACTAACCTAACCATCATTCAGTTATCGTGCAAAGTTGATTCAGTGACGTCGTATATTCCATCCGACGGCAAGACATCATCGGAACGCGTTGCCTCAGAGGTTTGTGAATATGCAACCAAAAACAACATCGGTAACATAATGTCTGGCTCAAGAAACTTGACAGGACTAAAGAGGTAAAAGTACCTAAGTTCAAGCGTCAAGGATCAAACATTCATTATTGTATGTTCAGATGGGTTGTCGGCTCCATAGGAATGATCCTACATCGGGACTGTGATAAATGCACCTTTATTCAAGTACGAAATCCAAAATAGCTTTCAAGGCAAGATCGTGATGCCTCAGGAAGGTTGTCAGAGACACTTCTTAGGTGCTCTAGGCTACGTGTTAATTGCATTCAACGCTCGACAAGTAAATCGCTGCACAGGCACATAACCGCTGAACATGCACATAACCGCTGAACATGCACACAAGGTACGTGCTTATATCATGGATTTGTTATAGAATGTATGCACACATGTATTGTGCACACATATATACGTGTCTAGATGTGCACATGCTGTCGTGCACAGTTATTACTTGATTAGTGTGCGACGTTCTGTCGCCATATATTTGTCATCCAGCCTATGACAGTATGATGGCTGCATATAAACACATGCAGCAAATGTAGCACACGATTTGTAAGTGATATTCAGCAAAATGATGCTCATGTACATGTGTACTAGTAGTGTACGTTATTGCTGCATACTCTAGCACTGGCGCCGCGCGGCGGCGCTATATGCTACGTACTCTCTAGCTAGAGGCTAGCAGACATGCATCACGACCGTTTAATATCTGTCTAGAATGTCTCACAAGCACATTGGGTAGTCCCAGCAATGGGCTACGCTTTTAGTTACTTAATCGAATTTAATTATTTGCGGCGCTCATCGCTAGCTCATATATGGCGGCGCGTGCACGCGCGCGCGGCACATGCATGGGTGAATGCATTACTGCTAGATTGTACCCGAGGTGTACTAGTTAGCTAGCTTATGCGTACGCATGTGAATGCATCACATTGTCATGTTGCAAAATGGTGGTATGCAAGCAACATCTATGCCAAATATGATAAGCTTATGCGTTGGCAAGTCATTAAGTCTAGCTCGCTAGGTCAGTCGCATACGCATGCATTCAGAAGATTCTTGTACAGAAAGTATATTTCAATAGGATAATAATAGGTGCAGCCTCTACTCTGTACTAGTGTAGTCGATGACTGCGATTGGATACGATACAACTAAGATGTGCAATTTGAAGCCATTCATGCAGCAGATGACAATGTAATAGCACTGCGATAGCAGGTTGACCAGAGAAGCTCGCCATTTATCATTTCGATGCTGCAGTTGAGCAAAATCATCCGACAACCTCGTCATCTATGTCCTCTTCGTCCTCACCTTCCTTTGAGGGTTTATAATGTTCTAATCGTACAAGCGTTTGCCTACTTATCGGCTGTCGGCAAAGTGGACATTCGGCTTTCCGATCACAGCACGATAAAATACACCTGAAAGATGGTATACAACTAAAAGTTAGTAAGAGGGGATCATGCGCGCGCGCGCATACACACACACACACGCACACACACACACACACACACAAATATTATTGTAAAATCATGCATATATGTATCAGTAAAATGTTTCACACACACACACACACACAAACACACAGAGAGAGAGAGAGAGAGAGAGAGAGAGAGAGAGAGATACCACATCAAAATATATTCACGTTTCATCGTGTATTGTTGAAAAATTGTCAATACTCCTCATAACTACACCGACCCCCAACAGAATAGGTGCCCACACTCGGTAGCTGTCGTATTGCGTCTGCGCCCAAAGCAGAATACGCATTTAGGCTCATCCTTTTCATCGAAGTCGCTTTCATCGTCTTCATCCTTTGTACCATCAGCTTTTCCAAGTATTGTGGTCGTTTCTGTCCCCATTTCTGTCCCCGTATTAACTGCAGTATTTGATGATGACGACGATTGCGACGTTCGCAGTAGGGTGCGCAGTCTTTCTGTGGTGAAGAGTAGCAGTGAGCCTGTCAGTTGAATCCCGAGGAGAAATCCAAGCACCTGTGTTACATTTATGATTATGATTGTGCTATTACTGACCCCGAATAGCAGGAGGAGGAGGAGGAGACGGATGCAATAGTACTACATACAACCTGATAACCCACTTGACCCCGTTGATTGCGCTGAAGGTATAGATACTGCACACCACAGAGCATCTTGGACACTTCCAGGTAGCGCCCGAAGAGGTAGAAGAGGGCTGTGTGGAGGTCGCGAATAGAGTCGAGGTACGGATACACAGTCCGAAGTGAGGAAACGAACCAAGTGTATAGTACCGTCCGTAGGCCTCGCCGCCGTCTAACAGGACTATCATACTGATGACCCTCGCCGTCTTCTTCCTCATCAGCAGGCAACATACGAATTTCCGAAGAGATACGGCGAAACATGTAAGGGGTTAAGCATTGGAGGGCGACAAGACACAGCCGACGCATGCTGGAAGGTGGTCTTCTACTTCCATCAATCTGAACGGGACAATGGCAAAAATAAGAAGGATTCACTTGGGTGGTTGTACTATTGATGATGATGGCCAATTTCCTGCAACCTGCATAATGTCGCAGTATTCTTCTCCCAATGTTTGCTTCCCAAGGAGTGTGGTAAGTCCAAAGTAACAACAATAGGCAACCATACGTACTTCGTCCTAAAATGGTTCATAAGACATTAAGATTTGTCAATTACATGCGGATGCTTGTGCTGGTACGTACCTCAACCCTCGCGGCGTGCCTACCAAGGATATCTGCGCTAAGTTTATCCAATCTTTGATGCAAATAAGACAAATAATATTGGTCTTTTTGCAAAGAACGGAGGATGTGAGCCTGGGGAGCTTGCTCAAAACCTGTGTAAGAAGGGGTGCTCATAACTCAGTTACTGAAGGATTCTCAGTTTAGAGTTATACCATTCATCTCACCAGTATTCATTGGGATTTGAGCATGGAGACCAGGTTGGTGATGAGCTGGGGTTTCTTGGTTCCGCGGAGCGGTAGATTGCGGGTCTTGCTGCATGGAGAGGTTTCCTCGAATTTCCTGAAGCCACCCGTTTGTAATTACTTTAACATTGTTATATCTTCTTCATTTGTAGGGCTCCTGAGCAAGCTGTGTTTTTTTAATTTGTTGTTTCTCCTCCTTGGTCTTCCCTTCCCTGCTGTGACGTGTCGTGTCGTAGATGCCTGTTCCTTTGTTTCTCCCCCCTCTTACGTGTCTGCTAGTTGGGACTATGACCCTGTTTCTCCTTCCTCCTCCTCCTCGTTGTTGTTGTTGTTGTTGTTGTTGTTGTTGTTGTTGTTGTTGTTGTTGTTGTTGTTGTTGTTGTTGTTGTTGTTGTTGTTGTTGTTGTTGTTGTTGTTGTTGTTGTTGTTGTTGTTGTTGTTGTTGTTGTTGTAGCTGCTGCTGCTGTTGTTGTTACTAAGTCTAGAAATCCATGCAAATTGTTGCTTAAATTTCATGGGATTTCTGAGTTTCGCAATGTCCATTGTTATGATGAGACAACAAGATCCAGTGTGAAAATAATAATACTCGTAGTTCGCTTAGTAATAATCGGTCAACAAACACAGCAGCAGCTGGGAACTCAAGTAATCATCATCATCTAATAATCGGTTAATATTATTAATAATAACAATAATATTCGGTCAACAAACACAGCAGCAGCTGGGAACTCAAATAATCATCATCATCTAATAATCGGTTAATATTATTAATAATAACAATAATATTCGGTCAACAAACACAGCAGCAGCTGGGAACTCAAATAATCATCATCATCTAATAATCGGTTAATATTATTAATAATAACAATAATATTCGGTCAACAAACACAGCAGCAGCTGGGAACTCAAATAATCATCATCATCATCATCATCATAATAATAATAATCGGTCAACAAACACACTCCTCCTCCTCCTCCCTGTACTCCTCAATTCAACAGCACCCTACCACAACATCGCATCGTTGCATCGGTGCACGACCTGTTTTTTAAAGGACGAAGACACGGTGGCCGTTGCTACATGCTTTGGCCATTCTGATGATAATCATGGCTTCTTCTTCTTCCCGGGTAGCTTCGAGTTGAATCATGTCCCATGTGCAACACACACAACCAGATTACATGGAGTATCTATCAACCGATCCATCGTCGTTCCTACCTATCCTACATCTATCTACCTTCTATGATTTGAATCCGTTTTATGTAATTCAGGCATTCATTGCTCTCGGGTGTACATTATGCATCCTGCTTTTCTCCTTCAACGCCCGACACAACAATTTTTTCTCACATAATCTCGCTAGATCCTTGCGTCAGCAGGGTAGGCAACAACAGAGACCCCTCCTTTGCACAAGCAAGTATAAGTATAAATACACTAGCCGAGACACGGAAAGAGGTTTTCTACGACGGCGCTGCATGCAAGAAGAGCAGAAAATATGGGGCCAATCTGCTGAACTAAGTATGTCCCCGGAAGATATCCGCAAGCACCTATGGGAATCAACTGATCTTTGGAACACAAGCATACACGCTGTGATGAAGTGCGGTGAGGGACCTGCGCAATTTAGGCTGGTTTATATGCCAATGCGTAATCGAATTGAGGTTGCAAGACTCATGCTTGAAGATTCTCACTGTCCATATGAGCTTGAGCTGGTGGGGTTTCGAAAATGGAACGACCTTAAACTGAAAATGCTATTGGGTAAGGTCCCTGTGCTTCGGAATTTCGACGGGCGTGGGAATGATCTGTCTAATGAGATCGCGATAACACAGTTTTTAGCAACGAAACTCGGCCTCACAGGCAATTCCGACGAAGAAGCCGCTGTAGCTAACATGCTGTATACACAGTTCTTTTGCACCCTGCGGAACAATGGACTCAGTCATGATGGAGACCATTACTCAGTCACAAGCCTAGTAGCGGCAAAAATCAACGAAGTTGACCTTTCATTACGACGAAGGTACCAAGAAATGCACCGAGTGAACGACTGGACACGACCAGAACGAAGTCTTGCCGCTCTGGGCGTGTTTGAGGAGCAACTTGTCAAAACTGGAACTGGATTTCTAGTAGGAAATACAATTACTTACGTGGATCTTGCCCTGTTCAATATTTTGTTTGAGCTTGCTGAGCCAGAAAATGTGCCAGATTTTTCCACAAGGTGGAATTTTCCAGCTTTAGGCAATTTTCTAAAGAGGTTGGAACAACGACCAGGAATTCATTCCTATGTTCGATCTGCTCGAAGGATTCCTAGGTACGAACGTCCAGGATACGTCTACTGTGAAGGTAAGCATTGTTCTCGTCAACTAGAAGACAGCAGTCGGTGACTGTGTACAATGTATTAATGGAGACGACTGTGTTAATAACACTAAGATAGCTAATAAGTTCGTACATGAATTTACTAGTGCGTGATGAGGCCGGCACGAGAGAGAAGACAGAGCATTAGAAAAGATGGTCAGATTCTGCGTAATGAGCACGCAAAATTAAACTCTGAAGGGTTTGCCTCATCATAGAATCTATCATGCTATGATACATTTGAATGCGGGCGTTCAACTTTGAGAAAAACTCACAATGATACACACGTACAGCATACACGCTACGCATACTAACAATCTAGCAATGATGACTGCGCACAAACCATCTAGCCATATGTCGTTTGTGGACTAATTTGTGCTAGCAGACTACAGATGTACGCATTTCACATGCGATGCTAGCATAGCATCTAGCTGGCGTCGACATGTCCAATGATTTGAAGATTTGAAGTGCGTTCTATGGAAATCAACACTGTTCTGTATGCAGAATAAACCAGACACAGCATCGACCATCTAGCCATACCAGCCAGCCACATGCGCAATGATTACAATGCGTGGACGTTAGAAGAAGCAAATTTTGATGACTGCGGAGTGCTGAGCCTTGCCATATTAGCATGCGAACAATTAAAGTGTACGCGACATCTCATGCTAGTTGCCACAGGCGTCGCGCACCGAAGAACAACACGCTGGCCTTGCGTGCGTGTCCCGCCAGCGACGCATGCATCACTAGAGTACATGCAACAAACAGATTGTTCACGAAGATCTTTGTCGAACAAACTATGGATGATTTTGGTCAGCTGTGCAAGTTAAGTGTTCTTGTGTTTCCACAGCGTGCTGTAAAATCCACGTGCATGGCGTGCGTGGTAAGAAATGTTGATCATAATAAATATTTGCGCTTTTGCGAACACACTAGCTAGCTAGACATAATGTGCTATGGTAGTTAGTCTAATTGTGTTGTTACAAGAATTACATGGTTGTAAATGCAATACACTTAGCATTTGTATGTCTACATAATATCATCATTGCATGTGGATCATTATGATTAAGTGAGATTCTGGATGATAAACTGAAGACTGGAAAGATTTTTCTGCTGCTCTTGTTCCAATAAAGCTATGAGATTCTCAGCTTCAGAGCGCGATCGCAGCAGCTGAGTTTTCATCCTGATGAACAAAGATAACATTATCAATTAGAAAAATAGAAAAGAAAAGTTATTCGCTGATGCAACTGCTTCCTACTACTGTACACTAGAGCCTATTTTCTTTTTTGGCATTCTCCTTTCTGTTCTTTCATCGATTTAAAATGTTTCTCGAAAATAGGATGCCGACCTTACAGCACGCTCGCGCCATTGGTTTTCACTAAGTGTCGTAATAACGAGATGATTTAATAAGCACGATTGTATGAGAACAACAGCTATATGAATATACGTCCTATCGATTTGAACTTTCGGAATTTCGGTGTCTAAATAAATTCTTGTCTAGCCAAATTCTTGCGTTGAATTTGCCATGATAACGAAGAATTTGTGTTATGGTTAATGTCGATGCTAAGGCCGCATCTTTTACGATAATCGATGAAAATAACATCACCATCTTCCTACTATTACTACTACTACTACTACTACAACTACCACAAGTACGATGTTCAAAATGATAGATACAAGCGGAGTTGATAAATATGACCGAAGACCCTGCTTCTCTCCTCTTTTTACATGCGCACTACTCGCAGTACACAAGAAGCA
>ADNK01002209.1:22500-30601 GCA_000320545.1 Bigelowiella natans CCMP2755
AACAACTACTACTACTATTACTACTACCTTGAATTTCTTCTCTTCTTAGTGTACCACCACCATCAGCACCATTCCTAATATCCATTCCCCCTCCCTCATTTATTCTTCTGAGCTTTTCACGAAGAATACGATTCTCGTTCAGGAGGTGGAGCTGCTGCTGCTGCTGCTTAATCCTTTTATTTCCAACAATGGAGGAGACAACAGCATCTTCATCATCACCATCATCATTGTCATCATCATCATCATCATCTTCCTGCATTTGTAGTAGTAGTTTCCCCTCTCCCTTTTCCTCGTTCTCCTTCGTCGCAAGCTCAATGATAGAGGGAAGTAGTTGACGACGACGATTGCTGGAGAACGTAGACGTGTGATAATAACGACGATTTCTTGTTGCTGTCCTATCTTCCTCTTCTTCTTTTTCTCCTAACCACGATGATTCCCCGTCTCCCCTCCCCTTCCTTCTCCTCCTCCTGGCCACAATTGCCAATTCATGGCTTTTCAAGATACTTTCAGTAACCTATGATGATAGTGATAATGCTCATGGATGAAGAAGAAGAAGAAGAAGCTGGTAACTATACATGCTAATACAATAGTTGTTGTGTTCCTTGTTCGTAAAGCAGTAGCACCACCAGCGTCTATCTGTCGCCGCGGTGATGATAACGATGTAAAACCATTTTACTTCTCAATACTACTACTACTACTACTACTACTACTACTACTTCTACTACTACTATTAGTAGCACTACCTGGATTTCAAGGACAAGTCGATCTAGCACCTGGCGTGCTTGCTCTACTTCCTCTATGATACTCGTCATTGAGAGAAGAGAGGAGGATGAAGGAAAGAAAGAAGAGGTAGTGCCAGGAGGAGAAGAGGAGGAGAGATTCGGTGTAGTAGTAGTAGTAGTTGTAGTAGTAGTAGTAGTTGTCTTCTTCCTCGAACAACCCCCTAATATGTTGTAGTAGTAGTAGTAGCAGTAGCAGATGGAGAAGCGTGTGATGATAGCATGCATGCGTGGTGATGACCAAAATCTACTACTACTCCCTCTCTCTCTCTCTCTCTCTCTCTCTCTCTCTCTCTCTCTTTCTCTCTCTCTCCCTCTTATGTGTAGAGTGTTCCTTTCTGATGAAGTTCGCTAATGGTGGGGGGGTGGATGCACGTCTTACGCGAGGAGCTGCTTTTCATGGCTTCTGAAGAAGTTTCTTCGTTTTTCTGTAAGGACGAATTTGATGCTGCAATATCTTCCCCATCTTCATTATCATCATCATCCCCAACTTTCTGAATTCCAAGGTCTCCTCCTTTGAACGACGCTGTCAAAATCATGATCAGAATAATAATTATAAGAAGAAGAAACATCGCCTTGCTTTTCACATTCGCACATATTATTCATCTATTCATTTACGCTATTGTCATCATCATTATCGATTATCGAAGCAGCAGCTAGAGTCTTACAAAATGATAGCAGCCTCAGCATTTATTTAAAGCTTAAATTTATATTAAATATGCAGCAGTCACTCACAGTCACACAGTGTTCTACAGTACATAAATACACTGCCAATATATATATAAATATATATATGTGTATATATATATATATATATATATATATATATTACAATACATTTTCCAGCAGTATATTCTGAGTATGCTAAGAAAGATCTTGCCTGAATGAGATCGAAGACGAAGTAAAGTGCCTCCTCTTTTTATGATCTTGTTCTTTGACTTTGTGATTCCCCCGGAAGAAGAAGAAGTAGGGGATAAGAAGAAATTGTGGAGACCACCACCTCCACCTGGAGGAGAACTTGGAGAACTTGATGTTGTTGTTGTTGTTGGAGCACTGCTGATTCATTTATAGGTGGATAATGTGCAGCAATTTCACCATGGTCAGTTACCACTCAGCACAACAAACACCACCATCTTTACTTTGTAAGAAAAAGGAGAAATCTTGATGAATCAAGGTCTTTATAATTTTAGGGGTATTATTATTTATTATAGCCGATGATGCTCTAAAAGTGAGATGCTGCTGCTGCTGCTGCTGCTGCTGCTGATTCTTTAAAATAGGTAAGTTTCCTACCTTTGTTGATGGTCTCCATTCTCGTCATCGTCATCATCATTATCAACTTCATCTTCTTTCGTGTTTCCACCGCCAATGCCACGTGGAATAGGGTATTTCGACCTGATTCTGGAAGAGGAGGATAGTAATAAGAATACTACTCATAATATTGCACACAGGCACGTTTACTACTACTACTACTACTACTACTACTACTACTAGCAGTACCGATGGCTCCTTCCTTCGCACAGGAGGAACAACGTCACACGGCGCTCATCTGCAGCATATAGGTTTTCATCAAATCTTTATATCAGGAGACTAGGCAAAATATCTTTAATAAATGTGACTATGTTGGCTGTCTTCTTCTTCTTCTTCTTCATCATCTTACGTCCTTTTGGAGCAGACATGTTCACTGCGAAACCTATTCATACCCACCACACAAACACACACACACACACACACAGAAGGAGAGAGAGAGAGAGAGAGAGAGAGAGAGAGAGAGAGAAAATAGGGACATTCGAATCTAAAAACGTCTTGCAACTCCTCTCCCCATTATCAGCATCACTGCTGTTTCTATATAAATTCATTAGAAAACTAACGTTTTGATTGGGTTAATTATAATGATGAAGGCAACATATAAGTGCTACATACTACTATTATCATTGCTACATCATCATCTCTCTCTCTCTCTCTCTCTGTCTCTCTCATACACTCACTACTCACCAAGTGGAGAAATATTTTCGATTAGATGAGCTACAGGTATCTTATACTCCCCAAAGATATAGCCATGGCTGCTGCTTTGTGCCCCCCTCCATTTTTTGCGTTTTACCAGTGATGATGAGGAGGAGGAAGAGGAGGAAGGTCTGACGAGGAGGAAAAGAAGAAGAAAGTCAAGATGTTGCTGTTCTAGATCGATAAAATAATTGTACTCTACTACTACTACTACTACTACTACAAATACTTCCTACTAAAAAATACAGCAGCAGCAGCAGCGCATAATCCATACAAAAACTGCATATATAGGTCTTCTTCAATGGAAATGACCGTCGCTCCTGTATTTGGATTTTGAGTACAGGGTGGTGGTGGTGGTGATCCCCCCGTGACAAGAGGCTGCTACCAAGAATATGGGATGCTATTCCACCGCTTATTGACGACGATGACACCGACGATGATGGGGGGGATATCAGCTTGTAGTTTTCACCCGAATTGTACCACACAGCTAACTTATTTTTCTGTGCGCTGCAATGGAATTGACATCTATGATTTTTGAAGGAAATTATTGCGTCGATGCAATTTGCTCCTCCAGAGCCTCCTCCAAAGTCCTGTGCAATGATGTTAGTATAGCATCACATTATTATTAGGGAAAAAGCGGAGATAATAAAATAAATATGAGTGCACGAACATGTACTAATTTGTTTATAGCTATGCACATTCATACGCACACAAGCACTATTACCTCTTTGTATCTCCTCTCTCCTATCCCCCCCCCCCCCCCCCTCTCTCTCTCCCTCTCGCTCTCCCCTCTCTCTTACACACACAAGTAATGAACACAAATAATAAATATGTTGTTGTTCAAGCGACACACAACCCCTTCCGCTGCCAATACTCGCATGCGTAGCGTATATCCGCTGATGAGAGAAGCAGAAGAAGAAGAAGAAGAAGAAGAAGAAGAAGAAGAAGCAAAAAGACAAAGACGACGACGACAATGGAGAAAGAAAGAACGAGCATGTTACAGGTTAATCGAGCTGTGTGATCATTCATCATGATAATCGTGGTAATAATCATCACCATCATTATCATCATCATTGCCATCAGATAACACTACTACTACTACTACTACTACTACTACTACCGGTTGTTCTTTAGAGCACTCCGCATTTGTTTGACTATTTGTGCATCACGTTGTCGAAACTCCTTTCTTGTCTGTTCCAGAATACGCCTACGATCCGCTTCATTCCACCGACATATGTAATATGCTCGAGCAATGCGTTTTCTTTCCAATGAGACTAGTTGCTCAGCAGCCTCACGAAGCTAATGCAATTAATAAGCACCAAGATATATATATATATATATATATATATATATTTATATATCAATAAATGTATTATTGATCTTGGGAATCATACCAACTGCGCTCTTGAGATAAGTGCAGTAGCATCAGTAATACTGATTACTTATTCTTACAACTTCTATTCATCATCCTTCTCCTTCTCTCCTCAAAATTAAATTCAATAATAACAATACGTAATAGTAGATAGACGTCGTGGTTAGTATCGCTTTCGTAATTATGAAATCCTCCCCCTCCTCCTCTATTAGTGCTATTAATTACCGTGAGATTGAGTTTGGTGAGGTGGTTTCGGAGTGCCTGAGTAGGATAATGATACATAGTGTGACGGATGGCAGGAAGAGAGAGAGAGAGAGAGAGAGAGAGAGAGAGAGAGAGAGGATAAGCACATAATCACAGCATCATCAGTTGCTTCACCTTGGGCGATTTCATCCTGAGAACAGCCTCCCTTGCCAGTTGAAAGGCACACATGCGCTTGGCACCATCGTCATCATCATCAGCATTATCATCATTATTATCACCGTCGTCATTGCGAGTATGATAATTATTATGCGTTTGTTCTTCTCTCCCTTCCTTGCTATCGTAATGCTCCTCCTTGTTGTCACCACGATGTTCATGCTGCTGTTGCTGCTGCCTTGTCACGATATCTCTTCGATTATGTCTGCTGCTTCTTCGTGATTTAATGTCTTCTTCTCCTAATCTTCCTCTTCCCACTGCAAATTCTCTGTTGTTGTTGTTGGTGGTGGTGGTGCTGGTGGGATTGTTGTCGAATAGCATTGTGACATTTTCGAGAATCTCACGAATCATCCGTGAGATCTGACCATCAAGCTTTCCAACTCCGTGGCCTAACAAGCGCCTTTTTTTCTCTCTTTCTTTGTCCCCGCTGCTTATTCTTCTCCCCTCCTCTTCTTCCTCCTTGTCCTCATTTTCATTACTCATCCTTTTCATCATCATTCCTTTCATATACACTCCCCTTTCCAAACCAACTCCTCCATTCTGCTCTACAGCTTCTTTTATCATTTCCAAATCTATGCAGATACAGCGAACTATTGCACGCGCCCCTGCATTGAGTTGATTCTCTATTTTGGAATATACAGAGTCCTCCATGGATGAAAGGTGGGATGTTGTAGTTGTTGATGACAATGTTTTGAGTTCTCTTGCTATTATCCTTTAGAACATACAAAGAAGAGGGAAATACCATGATAAGATGAGACAAGAATGATGATGATGATGATGATATTTACGATAAATGGTGCTCGCTACCCCTTTTCTATCCTCTTTCTTCGTTTTTGGTTCTCATCATGTGTGCGTGCGTGAACGTGTTTCTCTCCTCCTCTTTGTTTTTTTATATGTCCTTGTTGTTTGCGAGAGAAGAGACTATACGCTTGACACTATATGTTGTTGTTGTTGTTGTTTGCATGAATCTCAACGATGACTACCACCTTGCAGCCCAACGTCCTATCTCACGCCTCGTATAACGGGTAAAGAATATCTACGACAATGATAAAAACAACGACAATAAAAAGAATATTACCAACGACGATGGCGACCACATCTTAAATTCAGAAAAATTGATTTCGTCAATTCGAATATAAAATTCTCTTGGTCCACGCAATATTGGGCTGCGTTTTCTTTTAGTGATGTTAGTATTAGCTAGCCTTCAAAATTAGGGCCATTTCACGCCGCCAATATCGTTTTCATAATCTTTTGCACCATCATCATCATCATCATCATCATTATAACCCAGACCGTGGATGCAACGAGATAGACAATCGCGTTCTGACGTCTTGGGTGACGGCGCTCTAGTTCGTACAAAAACGAGTATGCCTGGATGGTAATATAGAACAACGACGACGAAGATGATGATGATGATGATGATGACGTATTCTTAACAGCTCATTTTATGAGAGAAACTCTTAATACGTCTACGATGATGGAGAAGAATGCGACATATGGCAGAACAGAGAAAAGGCCTAGCCCCCCGACCCCCTTATCTTTTCCTCTCCTACCAAGAGGCTACTACTACTACTACTACTACTACTACTATATCAATACAGCAAGGGATATAGTTTCGATTTCTTACCGTAAATATGCACCGTAGCATGGTGCGTTCAGAACGTGAGAAGCTTAAGCGGAGATGGTTTCGCAGCGATCTCAACCGGGAACTATTTACGATGATTAATATCACTATTAAATGATGATGCTTGAAAAGAAGAATATAACACACATTGTCGAGAGGTGTAGTAGTAGTAGTAGTAGTAGTAGTAGTAGTAGCAGCAGCAGCAGCAGTAGCAGCAGCATGAGATGACAAATCTTGCCTATCTCAACTGCTGTTAATAATTCATATGTTGTTGTGTTATTATTATCATCAATGTGTCGCTCATCTTACTCCTTTTGCGTGCCCTCATAATCGAAGAAGTCTGACACTATTAGCCTGATATCATATGGACAATCCCTCACTTATTTACTGCCGAATCTCCTGAATTCCATATTATTTTACTAAAATTGAGAAAAGAAAAAATATGGTATTTATATATATGTTTATTTATATTGTGTACTATTCTTTAATTCCTTTGGAGAGTAGCCAAACCTGAACTTTTTCAGAGAAATAAGAGGCGGCTTCATATCACCAATATACTCGTTCAATAGTGTAAGAGCCTCTGCTGGTGCCATATGGAGATTTTCTCGAGACGACTCCAAGCACTTTGTTCCGAAGGAAAAATAAATAAAATAATCATTTGTTTGCTGTCTGATGCTTTTATTACATGGATATATAGAGGCGGCAGCAGCAGCAGTAACAGCAACCAATCACCACCATATTCGCATAGAAGGGGCAAGAGAGAGAACGTTTACAGCAATTTCAGGCAGCAGCACATATCGATTTATTCCTGGTTGTTCCGACCGCATCATATAAATGCTTAAGAGCACGTATGTCGGGGTGCTGTTCTTCAGAATACGGTTCCAAAAGCTGCATTATACTCCCAGGATGAGCGGACTGATAAGAAGAAGAAGAAGAAGGTGTTAAACACAACAATGTCCCATCAAATCTAACAAATAGATGATTTGAACTTTACTAGTGAGCCATCATAATTCACAGACAGCATCACAACTTACTTGTGCAAGGTTCTCTACGCAATCAAGCACGACGCTCGGGAGGCAATCCCTACAATCCAGGAAATTAAGAAGCAGCAGTAGCGGCAGCAGCAGCAGCAGCAGCACTTTCAAAATCCATACTCTCTCTCTCTCTCTCTCTCTCTCTCTCTCGCACACTCACAATTTAATGAAGAAATCTTAAGAATCAAAGACAAGAGCCATCATCATCATCATCATCATCATCATCATCAGCACCTGCTAACTCGAATAGCTTCATCTAGTGAGCGACCAAACACGTAGGTCCCTTCTATCTTCACTTTCACCTACAGCAAGTGTTGCGTATTTGTTACTACTAGTGCACAAATTTACTACTACAACAAATAAGACACAAATAATCATAATACACTCACACACACACACACACACACACGCACATATGTATATATATATATATATATATATATATATATATATATATGCATACATGCATGTGTGTGCGCGAGCGAGCGAGCGACGACGAAGGGGGTGAATGATTCATTATAATGCTACCTTCAATGTTCCCCCCTTGCCACGTTGATTGCGGTATGTCAAAGGCAGCTGCAAAGTCTTTTCACAGTAGAGACAACGACGTACACACACACACACACACTCTCAGTGAGAGAGAGAGAGAGAGAGAGAGAGAGAGAGAGAGACAGAGGATAAATAGTGACCGCGCGTGTGCGTGATACTGCGGCTCTGTGTGTGTGAGAGAGAGAGAGAGAGAGAGAGAGAGAGAGAGAGTTGGAACGGAGAAAAAGAAGGAAAGAGAGAAAACGAGGGGGAGGAAAGTACTCGAACAGATATGTGTAAGTTTTATGAGAGAGAGAAATACAGAACCTGTAGTACTTTGGGGCTT